>PVHX01017640.1:0-39358 GCA_004024805.1 Geosciurus inauris | reverse complement strand
GTGCCAGGGATTAAAACCTTTACCACTGAGCCACATCCCCAGTCCTTTTTTTGATTTATTATTTTTTAAAATCTATTATTTTTTATTTTGAGACGGGGTCTTGCTAAGTTGTTTAGGGCCTCACTAAATTGCAGAGGCAGGCTTTGAAACCGCAATCTTCCTGCCTCAGCTTCCCAAGCCACTGGAATTACAGGTGTATGCCACTCTACCTGGCTGTTATAAGTAATATAATATCTTGTTTCTATGTGTTCAAGTTCATTTGTCTTTGCTTCTGCAGTGTCTTGTCTGCCATTGCTTTTTTCCAAGGTAGTGTTTGTTTTTGGGTGCTAGGGATTGAACTCAGAGGCCCTTTACCACTGAGCTACATTCCCAAGAGACAAGGTCTCAGTAAATTCCTTAGGGCTCTCACTGTTCCTGAGGCTGGCCTTAAACTAGTGATCCTCCTGCCTCAGCCGTTGGAGTCAGTGGGATTACAGGCATGTGCCATTGTGCCCAACTCTGATGTGTTTTTAATGTCCAGTATTGAAACTTTTTTCTCTAAGTTTGATTTGAGTATTTTTAACATCTTCAATGTCCGTTTTTAATTTTTCAAATATAAGGATACACTTATAGCAACTGTTTTATTGTTATTATCTCTTAATTTTAACATCTGTGTTGATTCTAAGTTAGTTTTAGTTGGTTGATTTTTTTTTCCTCATGAATTTTATTTTTCTCTTTTTTTGCATGCCTTACAACTTTTGATTAAAAGCCAGACATTATTAATTTTAACTTGTTTGGTATTTCTAAAAAAATCCTATAAATATTCTTGACTTCTGTTCTGGGACAAAATTTAATTATTAAGAAAATGTTTGATTCTTTTGGATCTTACTTTGTTAGGTGGAAACAGAGGAGTGTTTGGTACTAATTATTCCCCACTGCTGAGGCAAGACACTTCCTAGGGCTGTGTATAGTATCCTACGAGAGATTTTGCAGTCTGGCTGGTAGAAACAGGCACTATTCCCATCTTTGTGTAGGTGCCCAGCCTCAGATGGTTTTCTTCCACATGTGCTCAATACTCTGCTGAATATTCAGTGAAACCCTTAGAGATCTGTGGGATTGTTTCTCTGTGTAGTTCTCTCTCCATTATTGGATCTTTCAGATTTATTTGTCTTAGCCTCCTTGGGTTCTCATCTTTTTGTTAAACTCTAGGACTTTTTCAGAGTCCATCTGCATTCTTGCTCCCCATGGAAACTCTGAAGACTGTAAACTGGGGCGGTAGAAATACTCCTCTAGGTCTCTCTCAGGGACTATTGTGCTTTGTCACTGATGTCCAGTATTATAAACGCTGTGCGTGCTCGCACTCTCTCTCTGTCTCTGTGTGTGTGTGTATGTGTGTGTGTGTGTATGTGTATGTGTGTGTGTGTGTGTGTGTGTGTATCTTGCAGGTGGGATGGAAATGTATATCCTAGCTGGAAGCAGAGGTCTAGTACTTACTTTTGATTTGAGCGTGATAATTTCCTGAGTTTTGATTTTGTACTGTGGTACACATTATACTATCATCTATACCCATAAAGGTTTATATGTTTGTATGCTAAAAGACTGTTTTAAAACTGCTTATTGTGAAAATGGGAATTCATTTTACATTTGTGGTTTCTTTACTGTATTATGCCATATCCAGTATGCCCTCCATAATGCCTGGTGAAATAAAATTACATAAATGAATTTATTATTGATTTCTTATTTTTTAAATTTATTATTAAAATTACATAAATGAAATATTCAGTGTTTAGTTGAGGAATAAATAATAAGTTGATTTTAAAGGGCCAGGATAATTCCCTGAAACATGGACAGTTTATATAGTAGTAGATCCATATCCTGTGCAATTTATGTAGCAGTTCTTTGAACTGTTAAAATGTATCTTGATAAGTAATTATTGATGTTGTGTTAAATAAACTGGAACTCCTACTCATAAGTTCCTCTGTTCAAATAACAAAATACAAGGGTCATTGTTGAGATACTGCCTACATTATACTTAGAATTTTTAGGATCTTAGTATTTTCTGGCTCTTCTAGAATATAATCTTTTTGAGATTGGATATTAGTTCAAGGGAAGCATTCCATTGATTTCAGGAAGGTAAATATTGAATAAAATCCTGTTAACCCTGGCGTAGTTCTTTTTAAAAACCCACAGATATTTTATATTGAGAATGGGACCATCTATTTTGCTAGGGGATCTATCCATTTGGGGTCAGTTGTCATCCTGAGAGATACCTGGAAGATCTGTGAGACTCATACTTCTTTTGCCAACCAAATGTCTGCCAGCTCCTGTGACCTAGATGTCACTCCAGGGGGATTTCACTGTGGATGCTTGATCTTAATGCTACTTTCCCTGGTAATCTAACATTGCTGGCTTTATAATTTAATAGTCTTCAGAAATTCTTTAAGAGAAATTTGCTGTTTTCTTTATCATTTTTTAATAACTTTTGTAACATGGGATTTTTATTGTGTGTATGTATTAGAATTACTTTGGACACTGAATAGACCATAAAGAAAATGTCTAAATTTTGGAATTCCACTTCTCATTGATTTCAATTATTGCTCTATTCCTTTTGGAAAAGTTTGAGGGAATAGGGTACAGAGCAGAAGTTGTTGTGAGTTCAATCCCAGCACCACACACACATGCGTGAGCACACACATACACACATACATGTCCTGTTAATTTGTCTTGGTATGCCTTCTTGGTGTCCTGTTTACTTTTTATGCCATGTTCAGCAAGCTGCTTATTGGTTTCTTCTCTGATGTTTCCATGTTAACCTAGTACACATTTGTTATATCTGGCAGTTGGTAAATTAAAAAGTAATTTAATGTGCTTATTGAGCAAATAAAAGACTCTTTTGATGTTTAATTTTGTGTGTCAACTTGATTGGGCTAAGTGAAGAAATAATGCTGCTGAATGTTATTTTTGGATGTGTCTATGAGAGCATTTCCACAAGACATTAGTGTTTGAATTTGTATAATGTAAAGATCTCCCTCCCAGTACAGATGGGTATCATCCAGACTATTTGAGGGCCTAAATATAACAAAAAGATAGAGTAAGGGTGAATTTGCTCTTTCTTTTAGAGATGAGTACAAGTGGGACATCCTTGTGCATGTGGAAACTTCGGGTTTTGCAGCCTTTGGCTTTGGACTGGGACTTATTCCCACCTTCTACTCCCCATTATTGTACTGTGCTTTGCATTTTCTGTGCATCTGATTTTTTTTTTTTTGGTATTGGGCATTGAACTCAGGAGTACGAATTGAACCACTGAGCCACATCCCCAGCCCTGTTTTGTGTTTTATGTAGAGACAGGGTCTCACTGAGTTGCTTAGTGCCTCACAGTTGCTGAGGCTGTCTCAGCCTCCCAAAGTGCTGGGATTACAGGTGTGCGCCACCGTGCCCGAAAATTTTTATCATAAAATGTTGGGAAAAAAATTAAACTTCACTGTTTTATATTTAAAGAAATTTGTTGTTTTAGGTATCTTCATTTTTAGAATAGTTTAATAGATTTTGTTGGAATCTTTACCAAATACCATTGTAAATAGGATATATGGATATTTTTTCATGTCTTAGAGTTATTTCTCTTTTTTTAAAATTAATGAATTCTTTTTGGTAGTGCTGGAGTTTGAACCCAGGGCCTTGTGCATGTGAGTTGAGAACTCGATATCACTGAGCTTTATCCCTGTGCCCTAGGGTGGTTTTTCTAAAACTAATTATTGTTTGCTGCCATAAATAAATTGTGGCTTTCAGAGGCTATGAAGGTGTTTGAGAAATTGGCTGGATATGGTGGCACATGCCTGTGATCCCAGTGACTAGAGAGACTGAAGCAGGAAGGTTGCAAGTTCTAGGCCAACCATGGCAATTTATCAAGACCCTCAGCAACTTAGTGAGACCCTGTCTCAAGATAAAAAAAAATAGAAAGGGCTGAAGATGTACCTCAGTGGTATAGCAGCCCTGGATTCAATCCCCAATACCCCCCACCCCCCCGCCCAAAAAAAAAGTATGAGAAAATTGTACTTAAAATTTCCTAAAATTGTCATGTATTTGGAGTTTTTTGAATTCTGTTTCTAAGCTAAGAGTAGGAGAAAGGTTTCATTTAACATACCAGTTCTAGTTTGTTGAAACAGCGTTAAGAAGAGTTCTTAGAACTTTTGGCTCGGTAAACTAATACATAGCCACTATTGTCTGTGTCCTTTGGAAAAGGAGGAATAGAGTGGTGAGACGGGCACGTATGTTTTGTCATCTGGGGTTAAGAACAGGAGTTTAGGTATAGTTTGTATACATCTTGAAAACATATCAGTGAAACCAAATGTTCTTTAATGTGTTGGATTCAGATGAATTTAATCCCTGCTCTGCCTTTTTGATCAATTTCATTGCCACACAATTTCTATTTCTAATCTGTAAATATTTAGACATTTTTGCTCTTTCCTGTCCCAGCCTTTTAAGGCAACTTTAGTAGTAGCACCTTTCTTAAGTTCTACAGTGATAAATGCTACCTAGATAAAGAAGATATTCCTTTTGCTAGGGAATTTATAATCACTTTGGGTGGAGATGCGTGGTGTTTCTCTTCTAGAATTTGAAGTCTCATGTAGAAGAACCTGTCTGCTAATTTATAGATCAAAATTCTAAAAGGTTTAAATTCATAAATAAAGAAAGCAGGGAATTCTTTTTCCTCTTCTGGAGAAAAAAACTCACAGATTCTGGAACTCTAGATAAGTATTTATGCTTTTTCTGGGTTGAATCAGTTATACTAGGGTGGTGGACAGTAGGTTTATAAATATACTTCTGTGGTTTTTAAGGATTTTTTAAAAACATTTTATTTGGTTGAATAAAGATTGGAATCAACATTTTGAAGAACCATGCAAACCTGAATTTTATAATTTTTTTTTTTTTGCTTATTTTCTCTTTCATTGGCTTTTCTGTAGGTAGTTCTTGTTAGATGCAAAGGTAGATTTTGTTGGTAGATAATAGAACCAAATGGCAGAATTCCAACTCTCGTGTTTTCTGTTGCTGCTGAGTTGTTAGCATATTAGTAAAGGCTGCTTTTAAGTGCTGTTAATTTAGTATTGGACAAAATTTGGCATCTTTTTGAATCTCTCTTTGGTGACTCTTCTTTCCTAATGATGTTATTCAGTACCTCAACAATAGTTTCCAGAGGACCTTGAGTTCTACAGACTAGTTACAGTAATCTCTGCTAAGGTCTTATTTTATAATGACTTAAGAGGTTGCTGTGATTTTTCAGTAGTACTTACATTTGTTTTACAAGAATGAATTTCTTCAGGAGGAAAAAATTACTTTGGAGTAGATGTCTTCCTGTAGTATTTCTTAAATCATACTGATAAGTAGTCCTATATTCAGTTTGTGGGTGATCTTGACCTGGGTGATTATCATATTCATTAAATAAAAAAGAATTTGTACACTGGGCTACTTAGTAATGAGTGATGCTTGATTTTTTATGGGATTTATGCTTTTTAAATTTTTAGTGAGTCTTCTGTAACTACCAAATTGTCATTTTAAAAACAAAATGAAGATTAAAGGTAAAAAACATAAAGAATTGCAATTACATAGTTGTATTATTTAGCCTAGTTTCTTTATTTTTTGACTAAGTTTTCAAATATGCTAGGCAGCTTCAACAGCTAGGAAAATCCATTAGGTTGTAAATTTATTACACTTTTTAAAATCCAATAATTTCTCTATTTTCTTAAAATAATTAGTCTTTAGTGTCTTTTTATACCTTGCCTTTTTTGTGGGGGCATTGGGGATTGAACTCAGTGGCACTCAATCACTGAACCACATCTCCAGCCCTTTTTATATTTTATTTAGAGACAGGGTCTGGCTGAGCTGCTGAGGGTGGCTTCAAAGTTGTGATTCTCTTGCTTCAGCCTCCTAAGCTGCTGGGGTTACAGGTGTGCACCACCACACCTGGTTTATAGCTTGACTTATGATAATTTTCTGAATTTTGTCAGCTCTTTTTGCATTATAGACTGATTTTGAGACTTAAACATTTGCTACCTCCTTTGTTTTTTGTTCTTATAGAAAGAAGTTTGACTTGAATTAGTATATGTAATACCAATATTTATGAATAATTAATAAGTTATTTTTGAAGACATTTCTTCTTAAAAAATTGAAAATACAGGACTGGGGTTGTGGCTCAGTGGTAGAGTGCTTGCCTAGCATGAGTGAGGCACTGGGTTTGATTCTCAGCACCGCATATAAATAAATTTAAAAAAAATAGAAAGGATCATTGACAACTTAAAAAAAAAACAACTTAAAAAAATTCAAAGTACAGAGTAGGCATTTTTCAGTGGTTTATAAAGTACTGTCAGCATTGGGATTTTAGTTTTAGCAACAATTTGTGTGTAATAACTTAAATAAGTAATATGAGTATTCTAATAGTGTAGTAAGTATTATTTTGATTGGTCTCCTTGTTCATTTTAAAGAGTTAAAATTTACTTTTTATAGAAAGTAGGAAAACTATCTCATTAATAATAGAAAAAAAAAGAAAATAAAACAAAACAAAAAAATTTGGGAATCAATCTAACAAAACAGGTGAATGACCTCTACAATGAAAACGATAGAACACCAAAGAAAGAAATTGAAGACCTTAGAAAATGGAAAGACCTCCCATGTTTTTGGACAGACAGAACTAATATCATCAAAATGGCCATGCTATCAAAAGTGATATAAAGATTGAATGCAATTCCCATCAAAATTTTATTGATGTTCTTCACAGAAGTAGGAAAACCAGTTATGAAATTCATTTGGGAAAATAAGAGACCCAGAATAGCCAAAGCAATCCTTGGTGAGAAAGAACAAAGCAGGAGGCATCATAATACTGGATCTCGAATTATACTGTAGAGCTATAACAACAAGAACAGCGTGGTAGTGTCACCAAAACAGGCATGAAGACCAATGGAATAGAATAGAAGAAACAGAGACAAACCCACATAACTACAGTTATTTGAGACAAAGTTGCCAAAAACGTACGTTGGAAAAAAGATAGCCTTTTTAACAGATGGTGCTGGGAAAACTGGAAATCCATATGTAGTAGAATGAAATTTAATCTTATTTCTCACCCTGCACAAAACTCAGCTCAAAGTAGATCAAAGACCTAGGCATTAGGCCAGAAACCTTATACCTGCTAGAAGAAAATGTAGGTCCAATGCACCAACATGTCAGCTCAGAAACTGACTTCCTTAACAAGACTCCTCTAAAGCACAAGAAGTAAAATTTTAAAAATCAATAAATGGGATAGCATCAAATTAAAAAGCTTCTTCACAGCAAAGGAAATGAGCATGAAAAAAGCCAACTGGGAGAAATTCTTTGCCACCTGCTCCTCAGATAGGTTATTGATATTCAGGATATACAAAGAACTCTGAAAACTTAACATTAAAAAACCCAAATAACCCAATAAATGGGCAAAGGAACTAAATTAGAGACACTTCTCAAAAGAAAAAATACAAATGGTCAACAAATATATGAAAAAATGTTCATCTCTAGCAATTAGAGAAATGCAAATTAAAACAACACTGAGATTACATATTATTCTAGTCAGAATGGCAATTTTCAAGAATACAAGTGTTAGTAAGGATATGGGGAAAAGAGTACACTCATATATTGTTGGGGGGACTTCAAATTTGTGCAACCACTCTTCAAAGTAGTATGGAGATTCCTCAAGAAATTTGGAATGAAACCATCATATGACCCAGGTATTCTCCTCATTATAATCTAAAAGATTTAAAATCAGTGTACTACAGTGATATAGCCACATCAGTGTTTATAGCATCACAGTTCATAGTAGCCAAGCTATGGAGCCAACCTAGGTGTCCTTCAAAGATGAATAGATAGGGGTTGGGATTGTGGCTCAGTGGTAGAGCACTTGCCTCACATGCGTGAGGCACTGGGTTTGATCCTCAGCACTACATAAAAAAATAAAATAAAAAATAAAGATATTAAAAAAAAGATGAATGGATTGAGAGAATATGGTATGGGCTGGGGTTGTAGCTCAGTGGCAGAGCACTTGCCTAGCATGTGTGAGACACTGGGTTCAATCCTTAGTACCACATAAAAATAAACAAAGGCATGCTGTCCATCTACAACTACAAAAACAATTTTAAAAAAAGAAAATAGGGTATATATACATAACAGAGTATTAGCCATAAAGAAGAATGAAATTATGGCATTTGCTGGTAAATGGATGGATCTGATTAATAAACATCGTGGTTAATAAGTACAACATGCAAGTGGAACACAATACCTTTCTAAAGGGGTGATTCAGAGAAGAAAAGAAGGGAAGTTTGTGTTAGATTTTTGAAACCCACATAGTAGTGGAATAGCATCTGCTCTGGAGAAATGTTGAAAAGTATGACTTTCAGGAAATAATTTGGTAATATATGAAAATTTAGAGAATGGTTAATTGTTTTATCCAGCAATCTAAGGAAATTATCTGAAATAAAATATAAAGAATGGGTTTTTCCTCTCCCTTTTTCTGTGGTGCTAGGGATTGAACCTAAGGCTTCACTCACACTAGGCAAATCCTTTCTTTACATTGAATTGTACTCCTAGCCCAGGATGTGTGATTTCTTTAACTTTCTTTTATATTTCTTTGTTTTTCTCTTTGCACAATTGGATGTTGAATCCAGAGGCATTCTACCACTGAGCTATATCCCCAGCCCTTTTATTTTTTAAGACTGGGTCTTGCTAAGTTGCTGGGGCTGACCCTGAACTTGCAATCCTCCTGCCTTAGCCTACATGTGATACACTGCACCCAGCTATGGTTTTTTAATTGAACTTTTTATTTTGAGATTTTGTTAAAGATTCACATGCTGTTTAGAGTTCTCCAGAGAAACAGAACCCTTAGGATATGTATATAGATATTTGGGAGAGGATTTACTAGGGAATTGGCTTACATGATAATAGTGGTTAGTTGATAAATTTCATGAGTCATCTGAAGGCTGGAGAACCTGGGATGCTAATAGCATGGCTTAGTCCAACTCTGAAGGCCTCAGAATGAGGAAAGCCAATAGTATAACCCTTTTTTTTTTTTGTACTAGAGATTGAACTCAGGGGCACTCGACCATTGAGCCACATCCCCAGCCCTATTTTGTGTTTTATTTAGAGACAGGGTCTCACTGAGTTGCTTAGCGCCTCGCCGTTGCTGAGACTGGCTTTGAACTCACAATTCTCCTGTCTCAGCCTCCCTAAGTGCTGGGATTACAGGCTTGTGCCACCATGCCTGGCTGCCAATGCTATAACTCTCAATTTGAGACCAAAAGTTTGAGTACTCATGGAGAGGCCACTGGTATAAGTCTTAGAATCCAAAGGCCAGTCAACCTGGAGTTCCCATGTCCAAGACAGGAGGTGAATGTGTTCCAGCCATTGGATCAGATATGTTTGCCTTATTATTTGTTCTTTCTGGTCCCCAATCTATTGAACATTGCCTGCCCACATTGAGGGTGGGTCTTTTCCACCCAGTCCATTCAGACCCACATGCTAACTTTGTCAGGAAATCCTTTCTCAGACATACTCCAAATAATTCTCCAGATTTTTAGGTATTCCTTAATCCAATCAAATGGACACCTAAAATTTATCATCACATGAAGTTTTATGAAATGATATAGAGATCCTCTGTACCCTTTACCCTGTTTCCTCTAATGGTGTAACATCTTACAAAGCTATGATATAATATCACAGGATATTGACATTTTACAGTTAAGATAACAGTTCTGTTAGCCAAGTGTGATGGCACATGCCTATAATCCCAGTGAGGATCACAAGTTCAAGTCCAACCTCAGTAATTTAGACAGACCCTGTCTCATAATAAAATAAAAGGGCTGGGGGTGTGGCTCAGTGGTAGAGGGCTTCTGGGTTCAATCCCTAGTACCACACACACATAAAAAACTCTAAAGCAAACAAAAAACAGTTCTGTCACCGCAAGGACCCTTCCTCATGTTGACCTTTTATAGGCCTCATGTCTCCTGCCTTCCATGACCCCTAACAACCTCAAATCTCTTCTTCATTTCTATAATTTTGAAGGTTATATAAATGGAATCAGTGTGTGTGACCTTTTGAGATTGGCTTTTTCCATCCGCTGGAGATTGATCTTAGTTGTATGTGCACTATTAGTTAGTTCCTTTTTTATTGCTGAGTTGTATCCTCTGATGTGGATGTACAGGTGAAGAAAAGCAGATTCTTTCCAGTTTTTGGCTATTGTAAATAAAGCTGCTATAAACATTCACATATGGGTTCGTGTGTACATAATTTTTCACTTTTGTAATATAAATGCCCAGGAATGCAGCAGTTGAGTTAGATGATACTTTATGATTAGTTTAAGAAACTCCTGGGGCTGGGATTGTAGCTCAGCGGTAGAGCGCTTGCCTTGCATGCGTGAGGCCCTGGGTTCGATCCTCAGCACCACATACAAGGCAATGAAATAAAGACATTGTGTCCATCAACAACTAAAAAAAAAAAAAAAAAAAGAAACTCCTAAACTATTCTGGAGTGGGCATACCATTTTATATTTCCATCAATATTCTATGAATTCAAAGGATGCATTTTTTAGATTTACAAAGGAAATAACAATCCAGCAAAAGTGAAATGATTGTTGATTGTACATCTATTGTGATATATTGTGTGGGTCATTGGAAATGTTTATATAATTTTTTTAAAATATGGGGAAATAGTTGTTAGAAAGTAGAATCTAAACATTGTTATCTCAAGTAATGAAAGCATAGAAAATAGAAAAGTGATTCATAATTGTTAAGTTAAATAAAGAATATTTATGACAAGTGTATGTCAAAGGACATTTTTATTTAGCTTGATTCTTATGTCACTTCTAGCAGCTCATGGATTCCTTTTGAGAAGAGGAGGGAAAGAGTATATTCTTCCCCATATAAAGCTTATTTATGGCACTTTTGAAGGGTTTGGGATATATTCACTTGGAAAATAAATTACTTTTGCTTAGTGTTTTGCTGTGTGCCAGGTGTTTTATGAAAGTTGATATAATAACCTTAAGAATACCTGATCCTGTGCTTTACTAGATATAGTTAAGGTACTGATCCAGCCTGGTTTTCTTATCATCTTACTATGAGAATATATATAAATGCTCTCATTCTTTAGCATGTAAAAAGTGTATTAGTCTTTTCAGTTGGAATTGCATCTCCAAATTAAGGTCTCCTATTTTGTATTCTGGCAGCTCAGGCTTTCATTTCCTATGAATTCTAACTGCTTCTGCCTCTGTTGTTCATTCCCTTTTCTAGAAGTTGTTCTCCCCATTTTATAGCTTATGTCCCCATCCATCCACCACACAGCTGTTTAATCTCTTTCCTTATGGTAGAATTGTTCATCTTTCAGACAATATGATCTGATCAGCCCTCAGGAGCTAGTATTTTAAATACTAACTAGTAAAATTAAATGCATCTAAAAATAATTTCTTAGTTTTGTTTAAATATTACTTTTGTAGAGGCTATTTTTCTGTCTGTTATTGAAATATAAAGAATGAAGTTGATGGGCTGGGGCTGTAGCTCAGTGGTAGAGTGCTTGCCTAGCATGCGAGAGGCACTGGGTTCGATCCTCAGTACCACATATAAATAATAAATGAATAAAATAAAGATCCATCAACAACTAAAATAATATTTTTTAAAAAAAGAATGAAGTTGAACCCAATAGTGATGTAATGTTTGAATACAGCAATTTTATTTGCTTTAGATAAATATTTATTTAGCCTTATGGGTTAAATATTCTTTTATTAAATTAGCGTGGAAAGTCAACTACACCATAAATTGTTGCTTCAGTGCAAAACAGAGCCCTGGGTTTCAAAGAACATTCTGTCATTGTTGGTAGTAGTTTAGTATCCAGTCTTTTGGGATCTCTTCCTTGGAATATGTATATTTTATCATTAGTAATACTGCTAAATGTTACTGTCCCCAGATTCTGACTATGCTTAATAGCATTGCAGTGTCCTTGCTGTTTAAATCATATAGGATTTATTGAAGCCAAAGCTACTTAGGAAAGAACCAAAGAAACAGAAGAAATGTAAACCCCAAATAATATATCATAGTTATGAATGCTATTAATGGGAAGATAGATAGTTAAGAATGCTCTAAATGGGAAGGCAGACAGAGGTCAGCCTGCACTATAGCACTCAAGATGGAACTAAGGCCTTGGACACATTGACTATATTAAGATAGCCTAGAGAGTGTAAAAAAACTTCTAGTGTCCAAATCTTACCCCGGGAATTCAGATTACATTGGGGCCTGGACAACAGTATTTTTAAAAGCTCCCACATATGCTTCTAATGGTCAGCCAAAATTGAGACCCTCAGTTTTGTACTAACTTGAAAAGGAGGAGCCAGGTCAGAAATAGCTACAGACTTGGAATAATTACTGCACCCAGTGAAACAAAGACTAATCTTTGTGTAGTATGGGAAGTGCAGCTGGATTGTTTCTTGATTTCTCCTGCCCCATTGAGCCATACCTAAAGAGAAAAGCCATTAAAATTGTTATCTTCCACAGTGAAGTATAGCAGTATATCATAGAAGTTCTGTAGTTTAGAAAAAGTATGAATGCACTTTTTGTGAATACTAGGGTTAATTAAGGTAGAACGAAATCAGACAGGTGATCAAGACTAATATCATCAGATTGCATTTTATTCTTGGTAAGATGTAGTGAGAATCACCAGTACTACTGAGTTCTTCCTCCTTGCTAAAGTGTTGCAATAAGAAGGCCCTCACCAGATGTGACCCCGTGCCCTCCAGACCTCTAAGAAATAAATTTCTTTATTAATTTCCCAGTTTGTGGTATTCTGTTATAGTACCACTAAACAGACTAAGACAATAACCTTAATCCTAGCCAGTAATTTACAGAAAATGATGCTTGATAGTTAAGACACAGTGCTGGTGAGTGTATGATTTCTAGCTAGCTTTGTTAATTGTTTCATGACAGGGTGTGGATATGTCACTTTTTTTGGAAAATCAAGGTAGGTTTACTACCTGTAGATTAGAACACTAACGTTGTCTTTACAATTTAGAGCATATTTCATACAATTTAGAACATATTTCAGTGTTTTACTGTTTTAGTGCCCTGCAAAAAGGGAATAAAACAGGAAAAAAATGAGGTAAAATTGAAAGGAAAAAAGGGAAGAGGGAAAACAAAAAGAGGAAGAAAAGAAAAAGACAAAAACAGTGATTGGCACATAAGCCCATTTATTTCAAATTATGTGGTTGGGATGATAAAACTCAATTACAATTAGAATGTAATAAAAGTAGCAGCTTTGGTACATGATGTTGGAATAATTCATCTTTAATGTGAACAATGGTGTGAAGTTCAGTTGTTGCAGGAGAGTATTTTAGAAATAGCAAGCAGTAAAAGTAAATTTGGGATCTTTATTAAAAATTAAATAGCCATTAGATCTCTTTGGATATTTGTGAAAATAAATTTTGAAAACATTTTTGAAACATTAACATATCAACTATACAGGAAACTACAAAATGAGTAAAATGGAAAGGGCTTTTAATAGGGGATTTGACAAGTTTTTACATGTGGTATTATTATATATTAAATTAATGATCTGTAATGATTGAGAATCATTTATTTTGTAAATCGAGACAATGTTTTTGATGTGTTTAATTTTCTTGTGTTACTCTTGTATTCTTGATAGTATGTGGTCATTGATTTTTTGCTTTTTGTCATGATATAATATTTAGTTCTTTTTGTTAGCCTGAGTTTTATCTTGATCTTCAAAATAACCAGGCATGGTATTTACACAAAGCAGATAAGCATGACCCATGTAAATCTTCGTTGAGTCCTTGAGAGTGTGTCCCCCGCCCCCTTCTTCTTTAAAAATTTTTATTTTTTTCTGGCAGCCTTAATAATGTTTTCATAAAATATGATCGATTTATAAGTCTGTTTAACATGCCTTTCCCTTTTTGTCTTAGTGCTTTGCTTCTAAGTTGCAGATGCAGTGACTGAACAATATGCTGTGTGGTGTGACAGGTAAATTTCCCAATTTACCTGCTGTAATAGTGTGCTGTGTAATGCCATTCAATCATCTCTGAATTTTACTTGCCTGATTAGTTGAGTGAAGCAGATTTTCAATTTAAATGTAACTTCATCTGCTTGATTAAAAATGTAACAGAACATTATCTGCTGCAAATAAATTTCAGTGGAAGAGATGATTTTGCCTGTTTAAAAATAACATCTGTTTATATTGGCTGGAAGCAGACGATTAATACCTCTCTAATTTCGAGGTTTACCAGTCCAGCTCACCTGTCTCTTTGCATGGATAGTTGAAATTGATGGCTGTCGAGTATAAACATTTACCTGTTGATGTTTAGTTGATGGATTTCTTTTTTAAGGATAATACAGAATCCCATCATTGGGCATTCATTTATTTGCTGCTCATCAAGATGATTGACAGTTTTGCCAACAACATGGAAAAAGGATCTTCCTTCATGATGCATACGAGAAAAATTTTACCCCTCAGTGATGAGTGCCCTATAGTAGAAAAACAGATTCTTGTGAATTCCTTTTCATAGTTGGTATTTATTTGAATTCTGAATTTAGAGTTCATGAGTATAAATTTAAGTCAAGTGTGTAGAAAATGAGGGTAGTATTTCCCTGCTGGCATCTTTCATCAATTGATTATGTTTGTAGGCCACACCGACAAGAAAGGAGAAAGATAGGGAAAACCAAAATGGTTATTTTTTTCCTCAGCGTTTAGGATAGTGTTAGGCATGTACTAGACCACTCAATAAATATTTATTGGATTTGAATTAAAACTTAGGCCCAGAGTATGTTCAATATTCTAAAAATATAACAAACAAGATTTAATTGTTTAAACATATAGTTTAAAAACTATAACAAAAAGAAATTATGGAATACTGGTTTGTCCCCCTTTTTTTAAATGAACATTTTCCTTTAGGAGCTTATTGAAAATATAGTTTTAAATACAGAATTTTGTAACAAATTTCCTCTGGGAGTGGGGAAAGGCATTGTTTACCATTAATTTTCCTGATTGCTAAGTAAAACAGTTGAAAAAAAATAAATGTTAAAATTTTTAACTCTAGTAAGGTAGTAGTACAGTTCAGTGGTTCCTAGTATATTGGGTCTAGAATAACATAATATTTGTTTTTTGAAAACTGATGTAGTTCTCAACTAGACCAAAAGCTAGTCTTTCTAAAATTTT
The DNA here is from genome assembly GCA_004024805.1 of Geosciurus inauris. Taxonomy (NCBI): domain Eukaryota; kingdom Metazoa; phylum Chordata; class Mammalia; order Rodentia; family Sciuridae; genus Geosciurus; species Geosciurus inauris. The sequence goes on along the minus strand of PVHX01017640.1, from coordinate 24,160 downwards.
ATTTATGTATTTTTATTTTTTACTTTTGTGGAGCTTGAACCTATGGCCTCACACATGTCAGGCAAACACTCTACCACTGAGCCACATTCTCAACACATTTTATTTTTTTAAAGTCTATTTTTGATTGATATGAAAAACATAGAATTATACATACAAATAAATGGTGGTCATTTTTTAAAAATTTTATTTTTAGTTATACATGACAGTAGAATTTTTTATTTTTAGATATGTCATATGTACATTGAGTATCACTTCCTGTTTTTGTGGTTGTACATGATGTGGAGTTACACTGGTTGTGCATTCATATAAAAACAAGAAAGTGTGTCCAATTCATTCTGCTGTCTTTCTTATTCCCATTCTCCTCCCCTCCCTTATTCCCCTCTGTCTAATCCAGTGAACTTCTAGGTGGTCATTTTTTTAATGCTTTATTTATTTTGGTAGACTATTTTGGACATACCACTTAGTTGTACAGGAATAACATTCTTTTGATAATAATTTTTCTTGTCCTTTGTCATAAAGCAAATAAAAGTATCATTGGTTTGAAAGTCACTGAATTGGGAAACTGCAAGCTCTAGTTCGAGTTGTGAAATTAAGTGGTTCTTGGCCACATAATGTGTAATTCGAATTGAAATTATGTTTTTGAGACAGATATGAGAAGGGATTTTATTAAGTTGTTTTTAGTCAATAATCAAGAAAATTGGTTTCCAAAATATGTAAGATATTTAACCTCTAATCAGTTTTGTTGATTTGGATATTTTGGATGATTTGGATGTTTTATTTACAAAATGTAAAATTTAGGGGTTGAATCTTTTCAGATCCATCAGGTTAATCTTGAATATTTAGCAGGAACATTTTGCCATAGTATTTTGAGAAAACAGCACAAACTGTAAAAATAAACATATATAAATATATTTGGTATGTTATTTTCATCAATTACAAATTTGTAATCTTATTGCAACAAATTGATTTAATCTTATTTAAATACTTAAATGTAAGATGTGCAGGCTTTTTATTTTTTTAAGATCAATGTAAGAAACTGAGAATATTATATTTGTTAGCTTTCTTTGTTTCTTGTCCTTCGTGTTTATTCATGTTTTGCAAAAGTAGATGGAATTTTTTGTTTTATTTGTCCAGATGATATTTAATTTGTAGAATGAATGAACTCAGAAGAGCAGAGTTGATAGCTAAAGAAGAAGGTATACAGGTTGAAAATCCAAAATATCTAAACCAAAAATACTCCTACCCTGAAATTCCAAAATAACTAAGTCTGAAATATTCTACAGTCTGAAGCTTTGAGTTCAACATAGTGCTATAAGTGGGAAATTTCACACTTGATCTCATGTAACAAGAGTTGCAGCCAAAAAGCAAGTATACCAAAATATTGTATAAAACTGTCTTTAGGCTATGAATACAAAGTATATATGAAACAAATGATTTTCATTTTTAGACTTATTTCCCAATCCCAAGATATCTTATGTATATGCAAATATACATGAAAAATCTGAAATCTGAAACAGTTTTGTTCCCAAAATTTCAGTTAAGAGAAATTCAACATGTATTACTTGAAATTTATATTATTATTTAGTTTGACTTTGGGGGCTTATGAGACTTCTGCTAGTTCCTCTATGATTTACTTTGAACTTCAGATGTTTGTCATATATTTTCAAAGGGGGTGAAGAATGTTCATAATGGTATTATTTCTAATAATCAAGACTTGGAAATAACCCAGATGTCAGTTATTTGATGAATGGATAAACAAAATGTGATATAGACTTTTTTCAAATTTTTGTTAGTACATTGTAATTAATACATAATGGTGGTATTCATTTTTACATATTTATACATGTCCATGGTATAACAATATAATTGGAAAATGTGGTATATTCTTCCAGTGGAATATTATTTACTCATAATAAGTAATGGAGCATTTCCTGGAGATGTAGTTCAGAGGTAGGTTGCTTACTTAACTTGCACAGGCACTGGGTTTGATCCATAGTACCAAAAACACAAAAAAAGTAATGAAGTATGAATAAATGTTAAAATATGGATAACTTTGAAAACATGCCACGTGAAAGAAACTACACACAAAAGGTCACATATTCTGTGATTTCATTTATGTGAAATGTCCCAGATAGACATATTCATAGAGATGACAGTAGATTAATGGTTGCCAGGGACTGGCAGGAGGTGGAATGAAGAGTGACTCTGAGTATAGGGTGTGTACAAGATTTTTTGGAATTAGATAGTGGTCATCAGGTTGCAGCAGCTTTGTGAGTATACTAAAAACCAATGAATTTACACTTCACGAATTCATTTTTATAGTAGATGAATTACATTCATTAAAAAGGGGGAATACATAAATTGTTGGTTTATAGAGAGATTATTATCTGGAGAGTTTGTCATTGTTTATTTTGTTTATTTTTCTTGACATTTAAGGCTTTAATCTGATGCTGAGAGAACTGAAACTTTTTGAGGGACCTTTTTTTTTTTTTTTTTTTTTGGTATTAGGGATTGAACTCAGGGGCACTCAACCACTGAGCCACATCCCCAGCCTTAGTTTTGTGTTTTATTTAGAGACAGGGTCTCATTGAGTTGCTTAGCGCCTCGCCATTGCTGAGGCTGGCTTTGAACTCACAATTCTCCTGTCTCACCCTCCCAAAATGCTGGGATTACACACATGTGCCACCTTGCCCTGCTTGACTGGTATTTTTATAAAATTTTTAAAAGTTACAAAATTACAGGGGCTGGGATTGTGGCTCAGTGGTAGAGCGCCTGCCTCGCGTGCATGAGGCACTGAGTTCGATCCTCAGCACCATATAAAAATAAATAAAATACAGATATCGTGTCCATCTATAACTAAAAAAAAAAATTTAAAAAAAAGTTACAAAATTACATTTATTAGCCTTTTATAAAATTTAAAGAGTAACATCTTAATTTTTTTGATTATACAAATACAATTATCTCTTTATTATTAACATTATGGCTTATGTGTTTTTACATATCTTTTAAAAACCACAGTTACCTTGTAGTTCAAAAGCTGTGCAAAAGACAACTTTGAGGAAATCAGGCTATTCTGAAATTGGCTATCATTTTTTTTTTTTTTAAAGATGGACACAATGTCATTATTTTATTGCTTTGTATGTGGTGCTGAGGATCGAACCCAGGGCCTCACGCATGCGAGGCAAGCGCTGTACCGCTGAGCTACAATCCCAGCCCCTCATTTTTAAAGATTTTATTGCATTAATTTCTGTTTGTGAGATTGATGGACTTTAAAGCAGATTGTAAATAGGTTGTTAAATTGGGGAAGCTTATCCTTCTGGAAATAGGAAAGTAAAAGTAATTTTATATAAAAAATTAATGTAAATATTTATGAAATGTAAATATATTTAACATTATTTTGACTAAAAACTTTAGCATTTTTTGGATTAAAATACTATAAATCAGCATTAGTTCTGTAAAATGTTCATGTGTCAAAATTAGGCATCTCTTAGTAATAGTACAGTATGTACCATTTGAAATTGAGAATGTTCATTTTGTGACTCAGAGGAAAAGATAGATACTTGAATATAAAATATTAGTTCAGCTTTCAAAATCAATCCAGTGTAAAATATTGGTTGCCTTAGAGGTCAGTCATACTGAATTGTATGCTTTATTATTTGAGATGAGTTTGTTTTCAACATGCTGCAGAAATCCTTTATCTTCAGTTACATTTTAAGCTGCCTGAGTATATCCCTAAGTTAATTTTAGCAGTTTTTGGCCTCCATAAGCATTTTTGGCAGTTTTTTTCCACTGCCTCTTCTTTTAATTCATTTGAACTATGAAGTGTTTATATTCAAAGTATTTTGACCTACAAAAATAGTAATTTGCGTCAGTTTACTGGACAAATATGGTAGTAGAGCAAATATTTACTCGTTCTTTGCTGTGTGATTTTATTCACCCAACAACCCAATGAAGTGGTACTATTATCTTTTATTTATAGATGAGGAAATAACTGTGAAGAGGTAAATTCATGTGCCCAAATAAGTGAGAGACTTGGAATTTGAACCCAAGCCATCTTGCTTCAGAGCCCAGACATTTAAAATGACAATGCTGCTTTGCCTTTGTAGTGAGGAGTATTGAACCAAGGGCCTCATGCATGCTAGGGAAGCACTCTCTACTACCAAGCTAAGTCCCCAGTCCTGCCGTCTACTCTTTTTTTTAATGTCTTTTTTTTTTAAATTAGTTTATTTAATTGCATTTCAAGTCATAGCACATATATAGAGCTCACTTTTTCCATTTCTCTGGTTGCAAACCAGATAAAGTCACACCAATTGTGTCTTCATACATGCACTAAGGGTAGTGATGACGATCTCAATCAACCATCTTTACTATACCCATTCCCCTTTTAATGTCTTTATTTTATTTATTTTTATGTGGTGCTGAGGATCGAACCCAGTGCCTCACGCATGCAAGGCAAGCACTCTCCTACTGAGCCGCAGTCTTAGCCCCCTGCTTTCTACTCTTGATCTAGTCTCCTCTTAACCTTTTGGTAGTTTTGTAAATTCAAGCCCAATTCCTTTTTTTGACTTGAGCCCTTCTTTTTACCCTACAGTGTTAGTGAAGGGTTGATCTGCAGTTGTATTATGTTTGTAGTGTAATTATATATTTTTCCAGTTGTTTCTAACTGCGGGAATATTCAGTCTTTCGGCAGAATCTATTACATTGATGTTCATCCTTGTGTGTTATTTTGTAAATTTTAGAAGCCTTCTCTTCATATCTGTTAAGCTAACACTTTTTGAATGATTTTGTTAGACATTATTATGTAGCAGTTCAATATATATAATAATGTTAATCAAATTGAGCCAAGAATCAACTTAGTGTGTGTCATTTGAAGATTCAGAGCAAGTGCTTTGTATCACTGGTAAAGTAAGTTATTTTTTGTTTTATTTAGTGCTTAGTGGCAGGTTTTTCTGATTTTCATTATGGGCTTGCTCCAGGGAACAAGCATTTAATAAAAATATGCCAGAGCTTGGAGAGCAAGAAGTGCTCTACTTTTTCTGGTGGGCCCTAACACAATCTTCTTGCTCTCCTGATCTGTCATTCATCCTGAAGCCCCTGATACCTCTCTTTCTGAATTCTTGTTTTTCATACTTGGTATTAGTAGGGAAATAGTATTAATATCCTAAAGAAGGAAATTGAATTTAATTCTATATTTCAATCACCTTGGTGTTTTCATACTTGTTTAAAATTGTAGTCTATTGCAATGGTGTATGAATCTGGTATGTTAAAGGGAAAATTTGACATACACTGCATTAAAAGCAACAGATTATTGGGCTGATAACATCTAGGTTATGTTCTGCGTTTCTTATATTGGGTAGAATGATCTTGGACAGTAGACCTCTTAGACCCAAGTAACCTGAAATTTTGTCTTAAAGAACGAAACCAAAGTTGAAGTTTCATTTCAAAACACAGAAAAGCTTAGGCCAAGTACTTTGGGTAGTTTTTGAGTTTGAGAGTGAAATCATACTATATTAAATTAATATCATTAATGATTTTTTAGCATATAAAACTATTTGTCTAGTGTTAGATTATCAATAGTCTCAGAGATCCATTAAAATAGTAATAGATGGGTTCTGGAGTTCTCATGTTGTTTTTGGTATACAAGTCTTAGGAAGCAGCTATTGTATATGTTGACTGTTGGTTTTATTATTTTTTACTGTTATAAAATGTTCTTATTACATATAGCTAAATAAATCTTTGATTTGAAAACAGAGACATAAATTAATTATGAAATGGTTCTGAATTTCTAAGTTTTATAGGAAATTTTAAACATATATAAAAGTGGAAAAAATAATAAATTTCCCTCTGTGTCACTTGTCATTAGTAGTTAACAACTCATGACTGTCTTGTTTAATCTACATCTTTACTTTTTTGTCTTCCTCTGGAATTTTTAAAAAGCAAATCCCAGTTATTATTTCATCCATAAATTTTTTAAAAAAATATTTTTTAGTTATACATGGACACAGTGTCTTTATTTTGTTTATTTTTATTTTTATGTGGTTGCTGAGGATCAAACCCAGTGCCTCACACGTGCAAGGCAAGTGCTCTGCCACTGAGCCACAACCTCAGCCTCATAAATATTTTAATTTTAATCTAAATGATAAGAATTAAACTACTGTTTCACACCTGACATTTGTAAATAAATCAGGATAATTAACAAATTATAAGGTAGGATAAAAGTAATTAATGGATAAATCACTAAAATAATAATTCTAAATCATGATCCAAATACAGAATATACATTTCAGTTGGCTATTATATCTTAATATCTGTAGGTTTCCTTTTCCTGCTATGGCTGGGCACAGTGGTGCACACCTGTAATTCCAGTGGTTAGGGAGGCCAAGACAGGAGAATTGGAAGTTCAAAGCCAGCAACTTAGCAAGGTCCTAAGCAACTTGACAAGACCCTGTCTTTAAATTAAATAGAAAAAAGGGCTGGGGATGTGGGTCAGTGGTTAAGCTCCCTGGGTTCAGTCCCTGGTACAAAAAAATAACAAGAAAATACATGTTCTGAGTCTAGGGATGAAGGGTCAGTGCCTGCCTAGTGTGTACAAAGCCCTGTGTTTGACCCCCATAACTGCCAATAGTAATAATAATAATTTCCAAGCATGAGTATATGATATATATTTAAGTTAATGTTATTTATTTGCTTCTAGATTTTTATCCTCTTTACTTTATCCTGTTCCACATCTTGTGAAGTTTAGGGGAGAAGAAATGGAAGAGGTTAATCTACTTCTAAGGCTGACATCATTTTCAGAATAACTGACTCCAAGAATGAGCAGAATATATTTTATTTAATAGCTACGAGAGATGGGTTTTTATAAACTTTTTATCCAAACTAACAGGTTCTCACCTTCAGTGTAAAAAGTGTTATGAAAATGTAAAGTTCATTAATATGCTGTATATTTTTGTCCCCTTGAATGTAATTTAGAGATTATATACTATAATAGGATTTATGACATTATACTGTTTAATCTTTAGGGTGTTACAAACAGATCTGGGGCAGTTGGCAGTAACTGAGGTTTGCCTGCATTTTAAGAATGTATTAGTATTATTGAATATCATACATTTTAGTTAAAAGCAAACAAAATTTATGCTGTTTGAATGTTTATAGATTCAAAGATATATATTTCTGCAGACCAAGAATAAAATCTTTAAGAACTAACTGGATGAATTAAAGATGAAACGATTTATTTCTAAGGTTAGGTTTTAATTAATACATGGGGGAAGGTATTGACTTTTCTTCAAAGCATTTGTTTCTACATATCTGAATTTGCACATATTTAGTAACTTAGGATGTATAAAATGAAACAGTCTCTTTTCAATTTGGCATTCAAAAGTTCTGACTTAACAGAAGGTAAGTTTATTTTTCTGATATGAATACCTCGTTGTTCTAAAATAAGAGAAGAAAAACAATGGCCCCATGAAGCTTTTTCTTTTTCCTTTTTTCCCCCCTTTTTCTTTGTGCACAGCAAATACACTGATTTTAGTGGTATAAAATATGTCTTTTATTTGAGTCTTTAAATTTATTACTCATTTTCTTTAGTTTATTTTAATCCATTACTTATTTAAGTTGGATTTGAATATTTTAGATTTTAAACGTCTAAAGGACAAAGAATATATCTTTTCAGTTTGTGGCCTTGACAGTATCATGCACAAGTAGGTACTCACAAGCTCTTTGATGCCCTTGTTTCCACTTAGGGAGAAGAGAGGATCAATAGAAAGAAATGGGAAAAACGGCTTTGTTATTAAAGATCTATGGATATCTGATTTTTCACACAGTTACCCTTGTTTAAAAGTTGAAAGTGTCAGTTATGAAGTCTTTCTGCCCTCTTTTGTATTATGTGTGGAGTTATCCCTCAGTTGTTTGATACATTTTTTCCTGAAGTATTATATTTACATTGAGAGCTTCGCGCCTTTTGCTTTCTGTTTTCAAAGGGAATATAATTTAAAGATGTCAAGAGGACTATAACCATTTCTTCCCTCATTCCTAATGTCCTAAATTTCCTTCTCATGGTCCCCCTTCATCTTTTTTATCTGTTAAGATTGCATGCTTTCTATTGATTTATCTTCAAGTTCACTGATGATTTCTTCTGTCATATCCATTCAGTTCTTGAACCTATATAATGAGATTTTCATTTGGTTATTATATTTTTCAGTCTCTGAATTTTCCATTTGGTTTTTCTTTATATTTTCTTTGTTTTTTTTTTCAGATTTTCCATCTTTTTATTTATTCTAATAATGTTAGCACTTATTGGAACGTTTGCATGATAATGGCTTTAAAAATCTTTTTGTCAGATAAATCCATCATCTTACTTCAGTGTTATTATCTGTTAATTTGTTGTTCCTCACAAGTTGAGCTTTTCCTGATTCTTCATGTGTCCAAGTATTTTGGACTGTTTTCTGGACAGTGTAAGCAGTATGAGACTCTTCGTCAAATCATATGGTGAATGTTCATATTTTAGTTTTAGTGAGCAATCAGTGCAGTTGGGTTCAGGTAGCAAGTTCTAGCCAGCCTTCTGTGGGTTATGATTCGATGTCAGTTTCTTTTACAATCTGAACTGTCCTGCATGTGTGCCAAATATTGGTCTTCCTGGTAACTGAGTAGCACAGCTTGGGTTGGGGAGTAAGCACAGGAATTTATAAACAACTTCATGGAGTCATTTTCTTTTCATGGTCTCCATGGCATGTTACTTGGGCCTCTCCAGTTTGGTTTTCTAGCCACAGAGGTAAAACTTTTATTACCCATTTCTGATGCGCTCACAACCATGCCCACATTTGAGGTCAAGGATTAGGAAGACAAAAAAAAAAAAAAAAGCAAGCAGGAGTTTCTGGCATCCTTTTGAAGAGGAAGGTTTCCTCCCTGGGAGTTGTAGACTCCTGCATGCATCATTGCTGCTACTATCACCATCCTAAAATTGCTTGGGGGCTTGGGTAGAAGAGACTATTGAGAAGAAAAAAGTTTGAGGAATTTCCTCCACTTTATCTGAGCATTAATAGAGGGCTTCTTCTGGAGTTTTCTTTGTCTACCCAAGTGACCACTTCCAGAATTTGTGTTGAGTACAGGCCAAGGATCTATAGGGGGAAAGTGGTAAACTTGCTACCAGTTTGACGGTAGTTCAAATTCTGATCTTCTCAGTGTGTCTTAATTAGCTAGTTGCTTTATGTACTCTATCCAAATTTTATACTTGTATTCCATGGAAAAGACAGGATAGAGTATGCTTATTCCATTTTACCTGGAGTTAGAACTTCAGATACATTTTTGAAATCACTGAAAATCTTAAAACAAGTGAAGCTGTTCTAACTATAGGATATGAGTTTTCCTTTACTCTTTGATTTCCTGCCTCATATTGTTTAAGATTACATATGTTAGAATTCATACTAGGGAAACTAGCCAATTTGTTGGTGTGTTTAATGTGTAAATTTAGAGAAACATTTTGAGCTATGAAAGTGTTTACACTTTTAGTTAAGCAGGGTAAAGAAGTCTTTTCCTAAGGGAAAAGTACTTTTATTTTTCTGTCTTTCTAATTTGTCATAAGTAAGATTCTAGTCCACTATCTTACAGTTATTTTCTAGCAGGTCATTTTTGTTTGTTGGAAGAATATTGAATTTCCTTTTCTCTTTCTTTCTTCCTCTCTCTCTCTTTCTTTCTCTTTTTTTTTGAAAATCACCAGTTCATTTTTTAAAAGTATATTGAAATTTTTTTTCTTTCCCTGATTTCTTCTTACCATTTTGTCTTTTGTACTTCTTCAGGTTCTTTACATTACAACCCCTTCCCACACCCCCTGTGTTTCTGCTAAAATGAGTGGATAGAAATTATGTAGGGGTGCTACTCTGAGAGTAGTTTGAACTCTGATTGAGAGAATAATCCTGCCCCCTCCCCAAAGGCTGTCTGCATAGCTGTCCCCTCGCTAATTAGAATTCCAAAGAGCATTAATAACCATTTAAATTAATCCGATTATACCTGCAATTGCTAAAGGTAAGGTTCAGGCTTTTTAACCCCTGTTAATGAACACAAACATGAATCAAAACTGAGTAGGAATTTTACATTTTATTTTCATTTTTGCCCAAAAGTAAAAGAAGAAACCATTCGCTTGATTCCTTGAAGCAATCTAGTTTCCAATAATAAAAGGAAACCCTGCCTTCATTAGGAGACCTAAGCTAAATAGCTTGATTTAGTGAAATTACATTTGCATTGTTTGTTCAAGTCCTTTAAGACAGAGATGTAGAAAACCACCTAACAGTAAATAATCCTTTAGTTAAATGCAAAGGTGTTATAATAACAGAGCTAAAAATTCTCTTGTAAAAACTGATGTTGTGGGCTGAGGTTGTGGCTCAGTGGCAGAGCACTTTCCTCACACATGTGAGTCACTGGGTTCGGTCCTCAGCACCACATAAAAATAAGCAAACAAAATAAAGACATTGTGTCTATGTATAACTAAAACATATTTTTAAAAAAACAAACTAATGTTGCAACAGTAATTCAACAATAACAATTTCACAAGGGACACTATGCAGATGGTAAAACAAGTATAATTTCACAACTTTTTAGATAGAGAGTGGAAACTGACCAGTCATAGCAGTTATTAGCCCTACAGGTTATCTAGTTCAGACTTCCTCACATAGGTGGTCTGTCTTAACACAGTGGATATGGTTACCTAGCTTCTGTGGAAACATCTCAGTGACAGAAAGTATTAAAAAGGAAGTACATCCAGGGCTGGGGTTATGGCGCAGTGGTAGCGTGCTTACCTAGCACGTGTGAGGCACAGGGTTCGATCCTCAGCACCACATAAAAATAAAATAAAGATATTCTGTCCACCTACAACTAAACAATAAATATTTAAAAAAAAAATTTTTTTAAAAAGTACATCCAATAATCAGATGACTTGTTATTGTTAGAGAATTCTTATCCGAAATTAAAAAATAATAAACTATTTTTTCTTTAATTTTACTCCTTGAGCCATAGAGAATTGTTTAAGTACACCACATTTCCCTTATTCCCCTTTGCCTGGCCCTGCCATAATCTCTTCTCAGAGCAGATGTTTATTACAGCAAATTTTTTTGAAATTTAAAAATGTATTAGAGAATAAAATGTTCAGTAAACAATGCAAAAGAGATGCTTCATACATGGTTGAAATTGGATAATTTTAAAGGAAGAAAATGAACAGTTAGATGAAACATTTCTTTCCATGTAATAGGTTATTTCTCAAAGAACTATTCTTTTAAGTATTGATGTGTGTATGATTCAAGAACTAAGTAAGGAAATTTAATTGGTTTGAGAAAAAGACATCTACTGAAATCTGCATGGCAGTGCTTCAACAAAGATATCTTTTAGTCAATAGATGTCATCCCCAACACCTGTCTAAAATAACTCATTTCTTTTCCTGATTACCACTTATAGATTTTTCTCTTTTAAAAAAAAAACTTTACACAAAATGTAAACTTCATACATTGGGATTATTCTTTGGTCTAGATCTTTTCTTTGAATGAAATAAGCTTTGGGATGCTTATTTAGATGTTCAATGGAACAGTGTGGAGAACAGTAATTGTGTTTGGGCTAAAGAATTAATCCACTTAGTCATGGGAAGCATTACTTAGCTTTTTCTTAGTAGCTGAATTGTGGTGCAACTTAGGGGCTATTTTAGGATTTTATCCTCAAATAGAAACTTTTAGAAATGAAAGTTTATTTGTACTGATGAACATATATGCTTTTTAATAATGATCTAGTGACTTAATTTTAGTGAAATTGTTTTCAATTCATAGTTCTTATTTTATGTTTAACTATGAACTGAAAGCTACATCTTTGTATTGCCCAAATTTAAAAACAAATCAGTACTTTCAGTTAGAAAATACCTTCTAACAGATTAAATGGTTTAATAAAATTAATCGGGGTGACTTCAGGAAGGAATTGCAATTTAAAAATTTACAGTAAAATTACTTTTATCAACAGTAATTATTCTCCTAAAACAGAAAAATTTGCTGCATTTTCACATCTAGCAGGCCAAAAAGGATATTCAGAAAAGTTTTATTTCCTCCTCAGAAGAACAATGATCCTGTGTTTTATATAAAACATTCCTTTGAATTGTTTAAATAATTGGACAAAAGAGAATTTCTCAAGTGATATAAGCTACATATATGCCCCTGTAATACTGTCCGTCAGTATTGACAGTCTGAAAAAAATATGGTAACTTTAAAAAAAAAATTTAGTGCTTATCATAGCTTGTTTATGTTGTTGGATTTTCCATTGTTTCATATACATTTTATATGTGCTATAAATAGACTTCCCTATATGACTAGCACAAGGGTGAACTTTAATGAGATAGATGGATATATGCAAGACAGAAAAACAAGTTATAGATTTGCCTATTATGGACATTTTATAGAAGTAGAATCATAGTATGTGGGTCCTTATGACTGGCTTCTTTTACTTAACTATGTTCTTAAGGTCCATCCACGTTGTAGTGTCTATCAGAACTTAATGCCTTCTAATGGCTGAATATTATTTAGTTATATAACCATACCACAGTTTATTTCTCCATTCATCTGTTGATAGGCATTTGATTTGTTTTTACTTTTTGGTTGTTAATAGTAATGCTGCTGTGAAAACTTGTGTACAAGTTTTTCATGGACACATGTTTTTATTTAATTTTCTTGGATATATATCTAGAAGTAGAATTGCTAGCTCTTACTCATTCTCTCTTAGAATATATAGTATATCGTTTGCTTAATTACTCTTTCCACTCCTATATTCTCATTAGATCTCCCCAAATCAGGCTTAGTTACTTCCTTGATTATCCCCCTTTCACTGAGGAAATTTTATCTACCTTTCAAGGCATGGGTTGACTTTGTCTCTTCTATAAGATCTTTGCCAGTCCTAACTATCAGATAATTATTTTTGTATTGATTTTTAGCACTTGATTCATATTTCTGTTGTATCAGATTTTATGGTAGTTAAATAATATAATCATGCATAGTAGTCTCACTGGATTTTGAGTTCTTTTGAATATAAGTATTGCCAAGAATCCGTATTGCTTTATTGTACAGCAAAAGGCCTAACACACAGCACTCAGGGTTTGTTGGATTAACTTTTTCTTTTCTTTTTTCCTTTTATTGTGGTGCAGGGCCTTGTGCATGGGAGGTAAGCACTCTCCCAATTGAACTATATCCCCAGCCCTGTTGGGCTAACTTTTAAAGTCTTCTTGTTCAGTTTCCCCATGATATAAATAAATGCACCTTACACCTGCTCATTTTTCTGCTCCTTAAACTGGCATTCAAGACTTTATGGTTTTGATCCAGGCAAACCAAAGCACTCATTTTGCTAGATTCTTCTCACTTTCTAGCTTCATTTTTTTTTTTTTCCTGCTTTTCTTCTGTGCAAAATGTTCCTTTCTACCCTGTCTCAGCCTTTTGATAGCATTTCTACCCTTCAAGCCATTTGTGGATCAGGCCATTAGATATATTCCTAAATGATATTTAAGAATTTTCATCTATGTTCCTATGGTCAGCCTAAGCTTTAGAAACCATTTAATATGTTTATCTTATTCTCTAAGGGTTGGACCAAGTAATAGTAAGTATGTTTAAGCAGTCTCTGCTTTTCAAAGCGTACTTTGTAAATTACTGGTGAAAATCACCCACCAAAACCTTTATCTCTAACTCCTTAGGTCTAAGCAATTTTTCCTTTCTCCCTTCTTCCCATAATTCTCTTTTAAAAATTCTTGTTAAGGTGCTCTTATTTTTTTTGTTCTTGTTGTTAGATGCATGCCCCACTTTTCTGCCAAGATTAGAGCAGGTTAAGCCCCTTATTCTTTGCTCAAGATGTCCTATAAATGAGTTGGTTCATGGAAGGTGGTCATCTGCATAGCCATATGTTTGCCAGAAAGGCACTAGTAACTCGGAACCTTCTGGTGCTAGATGTTTCCTGGGCATGTCACATTGGACTTCTACTTTTCTGGAGGGCATATATTTATTTATTGCAGTTTAAGAATACATTTCATTTTGTATCGATAGAGGCAGTATTAACTAGGTAGTCAAATCCAGTAAATAGATGACAGTGTGGTACTAAAACTAATTTATTCTGAAAAGAAGACTGGTAGTTTCTTGTAAATCTACGTTAGAAGTGTCAAATGTAACATATCTTGGGTTGATAGCTTATATATTCCTATCCCTCCCTGTACTAGGGATTGAATCCACATGTGCTCTTCCACTGAGCTATATCCTCAGGCCCTTTTTATTTTTAATTTTGAGACAGGGTCTCTCTAAGTTGCTCTGGCTGGCCTTGAACTTGTGATCCTCCTGGCTGGGCCTGTCAGGTTGCTGCGATCACAGGTATGTATCATTGTGCCTAGCTTATATTCATCTTTTCATAGCCCTATTTTAGAAAAATGATAGTGATAGAGCATGAGAATTGAAATATTTTCTAAGGGGCTAAGTGCACCTCAAGAAATTTTTAAAGATGAAAAAGACTCCAGCACCACACAAAAGGTGGAAAGAGGATTGGAAAAGATAGAGTATTATATAAGTAATAGATGGGGAAACCTGCAATAGTGAAAAGAACATAGAGTATGCTCTTTGCACCAAAATAAACCAGAGGTTTCTTGTTTCATTTTTGACACTGTGAACCTTGGAATTTATCTTCTATACAAAGTGGAGACGATAATAGAAAGGCTGTTTATCAGGAGCAAATGCAAATCTATCAAAGAGACTTAGCACAGGAACTGGCACATGGTAACTATATAAAATTGTTTTCCATGAATATTTATTAAATCAACTTGCCTCTATGTCTTTGGTTTTTCTCTGCTCTCAGGGATTTCTCTCTCTTTCCTAATGGGTCCAGATCCTTCAAAATCCACCTAAACTCTCATCTCCATAAATTTTTTCCTTTGTGATTCTTGTCACCCAGTTTCCACCTCTTAACCATACTAGGTATTGAACCAAGGGGTGCCCTACCATTGTGCTTCTTTCCCAGCTGTTTTTGTTTTCATTTTGTGACAGAGTCTCACTAAGTTGCCCGGGCTGGCCTTGAATCTATGGTGATCCTCCTGCCTCAGCCTCCTGAGAACTGGTAGTAAAGGCAGCCTCCTGAGAACTGGTAGTATAGGCATGGGCCACCGTGCCAGCCTGATTTCCTCCTTTTTAAAATGGGAGATTTGAATTGACTGCCTAGTCCCTTTCTGCTGTTCATTTTGATTCTGTAGAAGGCTCAGGCTCAAACATATTGATATTGCTGCTCTTTGAACTACTCTGGCACAGATTTGCATATACTACACAATTTAGTACTCTAACTCATCTTGTAGTTGGTGTTAAATCTTCATGTGAATGTGGATATACTAAGCATAGGCTTTAAAACTTTAGATAAATACTGCTTTATCATTATTTGTCACTTATGTCATAGTAGCAGTTGAATAATATATTGAGAAGTGTTACTTACTGTGGCTTTGTTGGGACAGTACTTTTAATAGAAAACTGGAGAGTCCAGATTGGCTACCTGATTCTACTGTGACTAGGAGATAATTCAGAGATACTGTGAAAGATTTGAGGGTCTATTTAGAAAATGGGCAGGTAAGTTTAGAGTTCAACAGGAAAAAAAACTCAAGATCAAGAATTTCAGGTCATATAGGTAGAGAACCAAGCAGTATGAAATAGGATTTGGTGTAGGGAATTGAATTAAAGTAATGGTACTGGGAAAGTGCAACTGAATAGGTAACAGAGAATGGGATGGGGTAGAGGCACGTGGGTGGTGGGAGTAGAGCTTGTGGTTGCACAGACATCATGCTTTAAGTTTAAGTGATGTATTCATTATTTTCATGGAGCATTTATTCTTCTCAAAGGGAAGATTTATTTGGGGTGTTGTCCTGGTTAACTTCTGAAAGGCTTCTGTGTGAAATTATGCTGGAATTGGTTTTAAAGATGTAAATCCCATAAATCCACAGCTTGGGTAACAAATTGAATCTCTAACAAATACTCACAAGAAATTTAAGAGAAAATCCCATTTATAAGAGAATAGCTAATATTTATTACAAGCAGTTATTATATAGATAAATTCTGTATCCAGAGGACATCTTTGTATGTTTTGTCACTACCTATTCTCATGTAGGTATTTATTATAGCAGAACTGACACTCAGATTTCTTGGATTCTGGAATCTTTTTTTAAAGGTAAAGCTCTTGTATAAGTCTACCGATTACACACCTAAATGCCTAAATGATTTTGTTGAAAAAGTCAGTCAACACATATCTATTATGTTATAAGCCACTATGGGCACTTGCAGAAAAAAGTACAAAATAAGAGGATTTTTGTTATTGTTATTGTTGTTGACTTTCTATGCCTTTATATATATGAAAATTATCACCCAGATCTCATATTTGTCACATGATCATACAAACCCATGTGTTTTGTGTTTAATGTAGCAGTTCAACAAGGGAAAAGATGATAGTTTTGGTGTAAATGTGGCATATTAGGTGAGGAAAGAAACAATTGAATTTCAATCCTAGAGAACCTGGTATTGGGAGAATTTGATTATGTGGAGGGAAGCAAATGACATTTTAAACTAGAACGATAAGGGAACAGTATGAGCAAATTGCTTTGGTGGAAATATTTAATGTGGTGGTGACTGAATGTGAGTTAGTCTGAATTGGCTAGTTTTAGACAGTACCTACAAAAATTTTAATTTAGTCCAAAGTCTAGGGGAGGTACTTTATACTAGGCTGGTAATGGCAGTTTTGAAAATAAACAAATATTGCCAAAATAATTTTGAATTAGGTATCACTAGGACTTGATGACTTCATGAAAAGGTTGATGAAGAGAAAATGAAAGAGAATTTTAAAATTGTAATTTGGGTGATTTTAAAAATGATTCTACCACTGATAGAAAATGGGAAGTTGAAAGACAAGGCAGTTTACTTTTAGATGTATTTAGTTTGAACTATCTGATTTTAGTGAAGAATTATGAGAATACTTTAAGAAATAAGAGTAGAATGTATGTCAGGTCTTGAAATATAAATATATGTAGATTTTTAGACGTAGAAAATTGCCAGAAATCATATCATCTACCAATTTTATGCTTTTGGAACACCCAGATCTCTGCCTTTGGTTTTTCTAGATTACACTGCCCACTACAGAAATAGGTTTGACACACATTTGGAATGAACAGTGAAATAATGAGCCAATTCTTTTTTACAGAACTATTGTATTGGAATTTTATCTGTAGATGCAGCCACTTTGCCAGATCTCTGATGGGACTAATAATAGTATTATCTACTTAATTTTAATAATGTCTTTTGCAAGGATTGTTCAAATGAACCAATATAACTTCTGTAACAGATAAAAGAGAATATTTGAAATTAAAGGGAACCTAATTTAAAGAAACAGGCATGTTTTTAGTTGTATAGTGATATTGAGATTCATACCATATAGGAATATACCTTATTCCTATTGTTTTTCTTTAATATCTAGCTCTTTATTTTATTATGATCATTTTTAGCACTATAAAAGTTAAGTATAAATATAAAAAAATCAGTTTTAACAGATTATAATTTAAAACTGAGAATTTAAATTTATTTCTCTACCATATTCATTTTTGAGCTCCATTGTTCTTTTACATAAATATTTGGTTAAAATCTTTCAGCTTAAAAAATTTAGTGTTAGGCTTGTTTTAATGTCTTTTGAGAACATTTAAAAATCTTCATATATCTAGGATATTGTTACATGATTAAAACCAAAGTCTTTTTTTTTTAAGTAGATGTTTTTACAATTGGAGTATCCAATAAAATCTTTATTGAGAAATATTAGATAATTATTGGATAATTATTAAAATGATTAAAATTTTTATTTTTGGAACATGTTAAACATTTGAGTGCAGGATTTTATTATTTAAATACAAAACACTGTTTTAAATTGGTTGTATTTTATAAAGAAGGGGTCACTATGTTATATTTTATTCTTATTTATAAGGAGGAAAAAACAGTCCAGAATGATGATCAAAGCCAAGGTAGAGCAACTTGTTAAACAATGTAGAATTAGACACCCCCCACTCCCCCACCCCCTGCCCCACTTCTCCTGTGATACTTCGAAGGCAGCTGCTGCAGATAAACTCTGGAGCCCCAGATGGTGGTTGCCTAATCCTCATGAGAATTCATGTCCTGGAAGCAGCTCTTATCTCTCCAGACCTGACATTGTCTGTGAGCTTTCGCTAAGGAGGGAATAATATAAACATGCTATGCATGAGTTTCACTTCTTGAATATGTCAAAGACACAGGAAGTTATAGCAAAGTATAACAAGAACGTAGTTCACATTATTGAAAGTGTTATTTAAGGCACTTGATTCAAGCTTGTGATGAGTGATGATGTGTAGTTGGGAGGAAAGGCACAATGATAATTTTTTTGAAACAGGAATACTCCTTCCAATATCATGAATTCAGAGATGTAGATTTGTCATTAATGTGCAATACCCAGAATAATTTATTGTTATGTGGTTTGTTCCAGTTTAACAATTTAAAATAATCCACCTTGTCAATACATGTTCTGTCTTTTATTTCCTGCTTAGTAGTCCTCTCTGTTTGGAAAGTCAGAACAACAGTTTTGCTATTCTGGATTTAATGTTTTGTTAAAAAACAATTCTGAGAATCTGATCTGTGAGATCTGGTCAGTGACAACTATAAATGGTTTTCTCTTTAGCATAGCAGACATACGTTCTGAAGTAGAGCTATAGAGTACTTGAAGGCAGTTTCTCACTGAACATGTGAGCAGGGACATTGATACTATCATCATGAATGATTGGTAAATCACACATTCCTTGATGATGTGATTCTGTATAGGCAATAAGGGGAATTTTGCCCTCCTTATTATAAAATTTGTAACCAAACAAACAGTAATATCCCTCATAATAAAGCTAAAGTCTGCCTTTCAGATATTCTCTTTCCTCTAAATACCCTGTTCTCCATTCACTCCAGACTTCCTACTAGTTCCAGAATCTAAGGTGGACATTTTTTTCATACCATTTTTCATTTTATTTCATCTTCTATGAAGCCCTTTCTCAAGTTTCTTGTCACCCTATGAGACCCAGCTCAAATATCACTTCTTTGAAGTTTTCCTCAGACTTCATCATTTCATTTTCTTTTCTCACAGAGTGCTATAGCCAGAGAACTTTTCTAAACTATAGATTTGCTTGTGCCTCAATATTTACATATATATATGCAAATAATATTTAACTAATTACATTTCATATTAAACCCAGTGTTTCAGCCTAGTTTGTCTTCTTTTGGTTCCACAGTGTGGCCAATCTCATCTCCTGTGTCTTTTCAGCTATTGTCCTGTTACTAAGTGACTTGCTATTATTTCTTTACTCAATCTGTTTTATTTCATTCTTTTCTCTAGGGTGCCTCTATTCTGTTCATTTTAGTCTTTCTTGTTTAAGATCTTTGCCAAATCATGGCTTCTCCACAAGATACCCAAGTTCCTAGTTACTCAGAAATCACAGCATGTTGTTCCCTTCTCATAGCACCATTGCATACATATTTTATATAAGACATTATACTAGATTCTATTGAATACAAAAATGACTCAGAAAAAAATATCCTGATCCTTAAAGATTTATGGTCTAGATAGGGTGACTATAATACAAAGTGGAAAATGTTAGGTGCCATGAAAGAAAAAGAATTCATTTCCAGAAGAGATTACCTGTACTTGGCAAACGTATGAAGGAAGGCATATTGTAATTAACTGTGTTTGCCTCCTTTTTCAGTTGGGAGCTCCTGATGATAGAGCTAGCTCACTCAAACTTTGTATCCTTTGCAGTGCCTAGCACAGTATTTCAGGGGGAGGTAGAGAAGGAGATACATTGGAAAGATTAATGAAAGGATTGAGTTAAAACCTGGACTTATGTTAGATAGGATACATGATGGGGTGAAAGAAGAGGTACCAAAGGTCTGTATTCAGTTTAAGTTTTATACATTGAAATAATTGATGATTGACCTTTGGTGTGTTTGTCACATTTTCTTTGCTTTATGAAATTCTTTTGCCTGCTGCATGCTAGAGCAGCCTGCAGAGGACACAGTAGCCACCTGTGTCCTTTTGCTGGCTACCTGCTGAACTCATTTTTCTATTGCTTCCTGTTTCTGTCATATTTGCCACACACCCCTCACCACCCACATTCCCTTTTTTGGGGGTTCTGTTTCCTGTAGTACATTAAAAGGCCAAACAAAACATGCCCCAGATGGTGGTGTTCTTTATCAAGATCTCTGACCACTTTGTGTTCCTATTTAAAAGAACAAAAAGGTAAACAAAAAGACACATGCTGCTGGTTTGTAACCCAGCTGGCTCTGATTCCTCTTATTCTTATCTTTGCTGTTCTCTCTCATTCTTGATTTCTTCTCTATATCTTCTTTTATATAAATCCACTCCCATTTCTGTACCATCTTCATGAAATTCTTTATATTTTCTCTTGACTGGATTATACATTCTCTTATTGCTCCATATTCTTAATTCTTTTTCTCAGTCTTCTGTTTTTCTAATTCCTTTACTGCCCATGATTTTTTAATAAACAGTGCTGGAGTCAAACCTAGGCCTCAGACGTGCTAGGCAAACACTGGGGATCTATATTTCCAGTCCCATCTTTTTTCTGTTTTATTTTCTTTGCCATGTCCACTTCTGCCTTTATTATCCTCCAGCTCTGCTCCTTTTTCCATTCTTCATTGTATGTCATTAAGAATAAAAACAAGGTCCAAAACAACACAAAATTCCCCATCTATTTCCAGGCTTCATTTTGTATTTTATTTTCATAGTCTCTATTTTTAATTAGAGCTGACTCTATGCTTTCCACTTTATTACTTTGTTCCTTTCGTTATATCTTCCTCATAATAAATCTTAAAAAGTAATAATCCTTTTATTTCCATTTTCCATTTCATGTGCTTCCTTCTTCCTCTATCCTCTCAGTGGTGTGTGTGTGTGTGTGTGTGTGTGAGTGTGTGTGTGTTAAGGCTCTAAGATGGTGAAGGTATGGGCTGATGTACAGCTAAGTCCCGCAGTACTGCCTACCTCTTTGAAGGTGAAGGTAGAAATAGGAGCCAGTTCAAAAGGAGAGAATGAAAAGCCAAATAAGAAATTGGAGGGCATGTATCACTCACTGTTCATATGGTTATGCTTTGTGGGAAATAAAGTTGGAAGTGTAATTGAGGAACAAGAAGATAGGAGAAGTAGGTCATAAGTGGGGCTATTGGGTGACTGTGCTTAGATATCTATCCTTTCTTTCCTCCCCCTGACTCACACCTATCATCAAGTTCTGTTCATTATAAATGCATATGGTTTAACCAGCTCTTTAGAAAATGCAAATGCCCTGTGATACTAAGTCTCATTCAGACCTGTGTGAATTAATCTTAATCAGATTGTGAATAGGAATTAAAATTTTAATTTGGGGTGTGAGAGAAAGGCAATTCAAGGAGGGCAGTTTCCATTGGGTAGGAGGGACTGTGGGAAACTAGGATATCGTTGCATTATTTGTAACTTTTATTTTGAATTCATTGAATTTTTTTTTATCTGAAAGAGGTAAAGATCTAGATTAATTTCTTCATTTCATGAATGAAAAAATGATTCAGTGATTGATTTGTTCAGGTTTTACAGCTTTTCGTGATTAAAAAGGGTCAATTCTATCCATTATTCTCTTTATAACACCATATTATTTTTGTAATACATCGGCTCCCTAGCCATTCCTTGACTTAAAGTGGAAGGAAAAGGATCAAAGAGAAAAAGGGACAAAGGTAATATGTTTATGTGTCCTTCCACTTTCTCATTCCTTTCTCTCTTTATTGTCACTTTATTCTGAATTTCCATATTTGAAGAACAGATCCCATTTGAATGCCTAAGGATCTGTTGTATTGCTGGGGGAAGAAAACAAAAAAGTTAGATCTTTATTAAAGAGGAAAGGTAGTAATAGGTATATTTAAAAGTCTTTCTGTGCTGTTTTATGTTCATTGAAACCACTACTTCTGAGATAACAGAATCCCTTTTTGTCTAGAAAATCTGAATGGGCGAGAGGGATGCCAAAACTGACTAGAGAATCAGGGTCCAGCATTACTTTAAAAAGTTGAATGTGTTCAAATCAGCAGGGCCCAATGACATGCATCATAGGGCACTTAAAGATTTGGCAGATATCATTGCTGAGGCACTAGCAAATTACCATGCACAGGATGTGAAAAAGACAGAGTAATGGTAGTGCTTCTAAGCCACCACTTTTGTTAGCCTAGTGCTCTTCACCACCTCCCCCTAAAGCTATAGAAACAAAGACACTATACAAAACTCACATTATTTGCATTGCATTGGCCTTTCAAAACACCATTTACCCAGCCATATCCCATTTTCCCTTGTCATTTTCCCAACTTATACATTCTAAATATAAATCCAGTGTGGTTTGAAGAATTTGTGAAATGTCTGTGGAAAACAGAGAGTAGAATAAAGTTTCCATTTATAGGCATTTCTAGAATCCCAGATTTCAGCGTGCTTTTAACATTGTTTCATTTGACCCTCCAGCAAACCCTGAAAGTCTCTGGTGTGTTGTATAAAGATAAAATTAGCTCAGTATGCCATAGAAGTTGCATTCTGTGGATTCAGTTTGTATTATTAGTCTAGTATTGTAAAAATAAGCCTTTACTTGTTTAGTTTATGTACTCTACCTGTTTCCACAAAAGGATTTGAGATAGCTTGAGATAGGATGCATATACAATAGGACATTTACAAACAAAGCTGTGTGGTTGAAAAATCAGATAAAATTCTCTCCTCTAAGAACCTGAGGTGAAATGATTGCTATACTTAAACATTATATTTAGCTCTCAACTTCAGCAACTAAAGCAAAAGTAAATATAATGGTTTGTATATTTTGTTATTTTAATTAGAGATGTATATTACTTTTTCCTTATATTACGGTTATTTACCTATTATGTCTATAAACTTGTCCAGAGGAAGGACCCGTGGTTCCATGCTTGTCAACATCATAGAAATTAGCACAAGTGAATAAATGGTTAGGTATGATTTATGTTGAGGAAAGGAGCTTCTTTTGGCATTGGAATCTAAGAGAAAAATTTATCATTTGAATTTTTATGAAAGAAACACTGAGTAATATAAATTATAGACAACTATTTCAGCCAAGGTTTTATAAATGATGCAGAAATAGTTCTTTTATAGCCCTAGCTTTCATTGAACCCACAAAACCCACAGAGGATAAGTGGGAAAGAAAGGGTAGTATCTTGAACAAGTCATGAGCTTTAGAGTCAGATGGACCCAGGTGTAATTCCAGATCTGCTTTGGGCTCTATGATCTTGGACGCTGTATAATCTTACTTGAGCTTTAGTTTCTTTGTTTGAAAATAGGACTAATAATACTTTTCTCACACTGATTTTGGTTTGGCTAAATGAAGTAATCTAGGTAGCTATCCAACGGTTAGTTTATTTCTAGACAATATAATTTTCTGAGCTAAGCATGATTTTTCCAGTTAAATATATCTTGGTTTTGCTTTATGACTATGGGCAGTTACTTAACACATCTAATCTTTGTTTCTTTACTTGTAAAATAATAATAATAATAATAAATAATAATAATGGAACAAGTATTAAAACCTGAGGTAGAGCACTTAATTATTACTAAGTATTCAATAGTTATTATTAGTGACACTGTCATAAAATATTTTCATTGAGAACTGTGTCCGTTTGGCCTAGATGCATTGAATGGAATGTTGAATTTTGGTATATTTGTCAGCAGTGGGGCCGAACGTGGGTAGGGGGAGATAAAGCTCTAGATAAGTGCCCAGATTGGTGATATTTCTGATGATATTTCATCTCTTATAAAATCATAATCATGGGCTGGGGTGTACCTCAGAGGTAGAGCCCATGTGTTCAATCCCCAGTTAACTCCACCAATTAAAATCTACTGGGGTTTTTTTTTTTGTCTGTCTGTTTGTTTTGGTGGTTCGTTTGTGTTTTGTACTGAAATTGAACCCAGAGGGGTGCTTTATCACTGAACTACATCCCCAGATATTTTTTATTTTGAGATAGGATCTTGGAAAGTTGCTGAAGCTAGCCTTAAACTTGGATTCTCCTGCCACAGCCTCTAAGTTGCTGGTATTAGAGGTGTGCACCGCCAC
>PVHX01017639.1:25616-39446 GCA_004024805.1 Geosciurus inauris | reverse complement strand
CTAGAGGTGAAATTCTAGAAATTGAATCTCTGGATTGAAGAATATGCACATTAGGAAAACCTTTATGGAAAAACTCAAATGTATGCAAACATAGAAAGTTTGGTGATATAACTCAGTGGTAGAGCACTTCCTGTCATGTGTGAAACCCTGAATGCAATCCGTAGTGTTAGAGGAGGGAGATAATGAGCCTGCATATACCCATCACCTTGCTCTACCAACTGTCAATTCAGCAAATTTCTGAAGGGATATAAGAAAAACATGACAGTAGTTACATTTGATTGGGCAGGAGATAAGGAACATATCACATCTATCAAATTTGAAAGAAAAAAGAACTATAATTATTTAATCTTTCTTCTATTAAGATGATTGGCATTTGCTTAGGAAGTGTCAATGTTCAACGTCAATGCTGGTGGGGAGCTGCCTCAAAGTACCTTTAAATTCTGTGAGCAGAATATATGAGTTGTCACTCTTTTTTATTGCTGACCTAGGGCTCTTATGGGACCTTTATTTCAGTCAGCTCCAATGATCCAACTCAAAGACTAATGTTTCAAATTATTTCTCTGAAGATGTAAATAAGATCCTTCCTTGGTATTAATCAAACCATTAACAATATTTATTGAGCATATAGATGTGGCCAGGTCTACAGGGAAAATAAGCTCATAGGATAATAGTCCTTGCTCAAGAAGTTTACAATGTAAAATAAGAAAAAAAATTCTTTCAATAAATAATAAAAGAACAATTAAACCATGCAAACACATTCAGTATTCATAAAAGAAGTTGGTGTAGAAATGAATAACCAGGGTTCAAGGATGAAATATGATGGTAGATTCAGTCTTAACAGATGAGCCAGATTTAGATAAACAGAGGGGAAAGGATTATATAAAACTCTAGAAAGAATACACAGAAATAAAAAATTGAAACAGACTCAGTACAACTGGAGATGGGGGAAAAAGAAGTTGTTTGAGTAAGTATAAGTAGGAATAAATTTTCAAAGGGATATATATCTAAAAACCTGGAAAAATTTGTCTAAGAGTTTGGCAGCAACAGCATGCAGAGCAGAGTAAACTATTTACATCTCTTAGCTTCTTTTTAGCTTGCTTGCTTAACATGAAAAATAAAATAATGGATGCTATGTCAGTACCTCACTTCCAGATTCTAGTGGTCTCTTCTTTCTTGGTCCAATAGCTGCAAGAGCTGTGAGATTAGCATCTCTGTGCTGTATCTGGGCAAGTTCCAATTGCTGTAACTAGGAGATGGAAAAAAATAGAAATGTTTATACACAGTCATGCTCAGAGGAAAAAAGAAACTGATCACTAAGCCTATTTCTGTATTCTTCCCCAAATAAAGTTGTAGTATAAAATAAATATTAGATTCCCTTATACCCAAGGGCATGTTTTCTGATTCCTTGCTTCCATAAATTCTTTAGTCCTTAATCTTTATGCAAAAGAGGCAGAACTTAGGTAAGGTAAATACAGGACACAAGAACAAAAAGGCATCTAAGCCGGGCACGGTGGCGCAAGCCTGTAATCCCAGCACTTTAGGAGGCTGAGACAGGAGAATCGCGAGTTCAAAGCCAGTCTCAGCAATAGCGAGGCGCTAAGCAACTCAATGAGACCCTGTCTCTACATAAGACACAAAATAGGGCTGGGGATGTGGCTCAGTGGTCGAGTGCCCCTGAGTTCAATCCCTGGTACCAAAAAAAAAAAAAGGCATCTAAATGACAATTTCTCCCTGGTTTAAGCACAATCATGAAATTCCTGAAGAATAAGATGAACATCAAGTTGGAGACAGACTGGCCCATTAAAGTCAACCTTTCAGATTATGAAAAACAAAAAGAAATGATGTTCTACAGAGCTATGTGATTTACAAATGACTTCCCCTTAATTCCCACAACCACATTGAAAGGTATGTAATTGCTATAACATGAATATTGTGTCATACTTCATTTACAAATGGGAACAGTGAGGTTCTAAGATGTTAGGACAACTTCAGAAAAGTCTCACAAGTAATAAGTGGTAGAAGCAGCACTTGGAGCCAAGCACTCTAATTACAAACATTTTAAATACATTATGCTGTCTCATTTGCAAATAAAAATCATGGATTTACTCTATATTTATCTTCATAGAAAAAAAAAGTGAAGTCGTACTGTTTTTATACAGCTTTCATCACACTAATCCAGAATGCCCAATTCTATAAGGTATAATTTCTGAGTATGTGCATGAAAGATGTCCTATGAAAAGGCAGAAGCAGCATAATCTCATCAAGGCAGCTAAGTGTCATTTAAGCATTTTTTTGAAAAAACAAGGTGAGAAAGTAAAGCGAAATACTACTAAATTTGTCTCTAAGTTTTTCCAAAAGAGGAATGATATTCAATTCCCAGCAAAACCTTACTACTGTGGAGGAAAAAGAGGCAAGAAGGTGAGGCTGGCTGTAAGTCACCTATTCTAACAGGATCGAGACAGTCAACTGAAAGCAACCTATGGAAAAACACTGGCAATGTTCTTCAAAAGAGCATTAACCAAATTTTAAATATTTAAAAAAAAAAAAAGGATGGAGCCAGGCGCAATGGTGCATGCCTGCAATCCCAATGACTCTGAGGCTGAGGAAAGAGGACAGCCTGGAAAACCCAGTGAAATCCTGTCTCAAAATAAAATAGGTTGATGTTCAAGTAGAGCACCACTGGGTTCAAGCCCCAGTACCGCAAAATGAACAAATGAATTAATAAAAGTAGGATAAAAATAGGAAATAGTTTGTGTAGTTTTATCCTTGGGACCATCAGTCCCAAGAAGTTATTGCATAAATACATCTCGCTTTAAGATAACTTCAGATTATTTGAATATTAGGAAAAATTAGTAATCCACAAGTAACTGAATCTTTAATAAAGTGGAAAACAGCTGCTATGGCCAGAATGTCTGTGTCTCAATGCTGAAATCTTAACCCCCAAAGTGACAGTTTTAGGAAGCAGGGCCTTCAGGAGGTGATTCGTTCAAGTGGGTGGAGCATTCACAAATGGGATTAGTGCCCTGATGAAAAAGCCAGGAGAGAGACCCCTTGCTCCTTCCACCATGTGAGAACCCAGTGAAAACAAGGGATCTATGAGGAATGGGTCTCACCAGACCCCAAATCAGATGGCATCTTGATCTTGGACTTCGCCACCTCCAGAACTTGAGAAATAAAATCCCCTTAGTTAGAAGCTACCCAGTCTAAGGTATTTTGGTGCAGTAGCCAGAGTGTATTTAAATAACTAACCAAAGAAAGTAAACTAAGAGCCAAGCGTGGTGGCACATGCCTGTAATCCCAGCACCTTGGGAGGCTGTAGGCAACTAGTGAGACCCTATCTCAAAACAAAAAATACAAGGGACTAGGGGTGTGGCTCAGAGGTTAAGTGCCCTTGGGAGAAAGGAAAGAGAAGAGAAAGAGAAAGGGGGGGGGGGGGGGGAGAAAAAGGGAGGGGGAGGGAAGGGGGAAGGGGAGGAAGGGAGGGAGGGAAGAATCATTTTCCATTTGCTCCACAAAATGCAGGAGAGAATACCTTTTAAACTGTGAGTTTTCTTTTAAATAATTAGAAAAGTATTTTCAGAAGTTGTAAAATATTTTGTTGCTGCTGGTCTTTTTAATAAAAAATACAGTTTAGTCTGATGGTGCCACAATCCAGAACTTCTAGGTGACAAAATTTTTTTTTTTTTTTTTTTAGTTATCTACCCTGCAGCACAAATCAAATTATAAAGTCCTTCCCTGTAGAGAAATGGAATCTGCAAGGTAATCATACTGAGTAAAATATTTTCTTCAAATTCCCCAATCTATACAGCAAATCATTTTCTCTACAAACTATTATTTGGTTTTCTTTAGTTTTACATACAATGTTATAGAAAATTTTGCAAAAATACAGAAAATTGGAATCTAATCATAGTTTTGGTTGGCCTTGTACTTACAACAAACTCTCTTTAGAACAATATTATCTTAGCCAGCACAAAAAAGAGAAACCTAACACTTAAAACTAGAATAAGAGGAAGTTCTAGGCAATACTGCAGATTTGTTATAACTGTGGTTGAAGATGACAACAATCAAGTTGGGTTCAGCAGAAACAGCCACTGACTTAGAGGCTCATCCATGGAAACAGGATTGCATGATTATCTGTGCAGAAAAATCCCAAGTTATCTATGAAAAACAAGGTTAACAAAACTGCAAGATACAGAGTCAACACACACAATAATCACCTTTGTGATACTATTAAGGTATGACTAAAAACTTAAATTTTTTTAAAAAATGTAACTTCTAATAACTGTCCCCAAAATGAAATACTAAGAAAGAAATCTAGCATGTATGCTGCAAGCCACAAAACAGTCATGAAAGAAAGAAAACAAATAAATGGAGAGGCACACTGTGTTCATGGATCGCAAGACTCAACATTATAAAGATTTTGGTTCTCTTCAAATTAGTCTACATATTTCACATGATTCCAATAAAATGGGTATTGTAGATGTGATAAGCTGGTTCTAAAGTTTATATGGGAGCTAGACACACAGCTCCACAGTAGGCCACTTACCTAGTCTGCATGAGGCCCTAGATTTAATCCTCAGCACCACAAAAATAAATAAACAAATGCAAAGTTAGTTTATATGAAAAGGCAAGTAAACTACAATAATTTAATTTTGGGGAAAAAAAAACCCAAATGGAAAGAATTACAATGTGATTTTAAGGCTTACTATAAGGCTATAATAATAAAAATAATGTGATACTGGCATAGGGACAGATTAATGTGATACTGGCATAGGGACAAAAGAGAAACAAGATCTGTATAAATACAGTCAACTGGATTTTGATCAGGTTGGAAAACAATTTGGTTAGGAAATGACAAAAACTCTCTTCTTGACCAAACTCTAGCCATGTCCCTCTGATTCCACTTCTCAACTAAGCCTCAACCTTGGTTTGAAAAGAACTAAACAAAACTCTAACACAGTTTGTAACATCTCAAGGTTGCATCCTTAGAATGACCCCCAATTCTAGAAGAAAGGGCCCACTTGAGAAAACTCAAGGCTGCCAAAAGAATTCTATTCGTTCTACCCAATACCTGAAGATAAGGCCCTTGTTGCCAGCCTCTGGAAGGAGAGGTGCCTGACTCAAATAGGTTTCAAACAGACCAAGCCCCCTTTCCATTTTAAGGTTTTTTCCCACTTCCCTAACTTTACTGAGCTCCCACTCATGTCCTCCTACTCCCTCATTCTCCCTTTAAAAAGCCACATCAATGTTTATAGCAGCTCAATTCACAATAGCTAAGCTATGAAACCAACCTAGGTGCCCTTCAACAGATGAATGGATAAAGAAAATGTGATACACAATGTATTACTTAGCCATAAAGAAGAATGAAATTATGGCATTTGCCAGTAAATGAATAGAACTGGAGACCATCATGCTAAGTGAAATAAGCCAATCCCCAAAAAACAAAGGCTGAATGTTCTCTGTTATGTAGATGCTAACACACAATAATGGGGAGAGGGAAGAACAGAAGTTCGGTGGAGTAGACAAAGGAGAATGAAGGGAAGGAAGGGAGGGGGAATGGGAATAGGAAAGACAGTAGAATGAACTGGACATTACTATGTTCATATATGAATACACCACCAATGAAATTCCACATCATGTACAACCACGTGAATGGGATCCTAATTAAAATAATTTATACTCCAAGTATATATATGTCAGAATATACTGTCATGGAATCCTAAAATAAATAAATAAATAAGAAAGAAAAAAAAGGCAAGTAAATGGCAAGACAAATTAGATAAATAAATAAGTGAATGAATGAATGAATAGATTGCTCAGTGACTTCTATACTGATCAATGAAGTCTGGTTCAGTTCAACTGAACTGCTTTCCCTACTGCAATAGCATATATTATGAATAAAACCCATCCTTACCACTTTAGTGTCCGGCAGTCTTTTCAACAAATGTAGGAGCAATAGACATCTATGCATACCCACACAAAGACACAAATTAATCTGGACCTAAACCTCAGATCTTTTATAAAAATTAACTTAAAATGGAAAACTACAAACTTCTACGAAAAGAAAAACCACAGGAGAAAATCTTCATAGCTTGGAGTCTAGCAGAGTTATTAGACAAGATACCCAAAAGTTTATTCATAAAGGAAAAAAAGTGACAAACTGGTCTTTGGCATAATGAAAACATTTTGATCTTTGGAAGACACATTTAAGAAAATGAAAGCACAAGCTATTTTACTTCTGTCTTGGTCAAATACCTTCTATTTGTCTTTCTTGCCTTATTGTACTGGCAAGGACTTACAGTGTAACACTGAATAATAATGGTAAAAACAGGTATCTTGGCTTTTTCCTAATCTTTGGAAGAAAGCATTCAGCTTTTCATCATTAAGACTACTAACAGCTGGGCACAGTGGTGCGTGCCTGTAATCCCAGCAGCTCTTGAGGCTGAGACAGGAGGATCATGAGTTAAAGCCAGCCTCAGCAACTTAGCGAGGCTCTGAGGAACTCAGCAAGACTCTGTCTCTAAATATAACATTAAAAAGGGCTGGGGATATTGCTTGGTGGTTAAGCACCCTGGGTTTAATCCTCAGTTAAAAAAAAAGGAGGTGGAGGAGGAGGAGGAGGAAAACATTAACAATAGTGTTTTTAAAGCTGTCCTTTGTCTGATGGAGGAATTCCCTTGTATTCCTAGATTCCTGAGTGGTTTAGCATTAATGGAGATTTAATTTTATCAAATGTACTTCTGCATTAATATGATTACAAGATTTTTCTTAGATAATTAAGAGTAGATTATATTCAAACAACTTTGCATTTCTGGGGTAAATGCTACATGGTCATGGTGCATTCTTCTTTTGATATACTGTTAGATTAGATTTGTGATTATTTTGTTGAGGATGTCTTCATGAAGGATATTCACATATAGTTTTCCTACTTTGTCACATCTTTTTGGTTTTGGTTATCAGGATTATGCTAGCCTCATGAAATGAAGTGGCAGTGTTAGATTGTGTAGAAGTGATGTTAATTCTTCTAAGTGGTAGAACTTACTATTTAAAGTGCTTGGGTTTTAACTACAAATTCTACTTAATAAGTATAGACCTATTGCCACGATTTGAAAGTTTGTGCTTTTTTTCTTTTTTAAATATTTTTAGTTGTAGATGGACACAATATCTTTATTTATTTATTTTTATGTGGTGCTGAGGATCAAACCCAGTGCCTCACGCATGCGAGGCAAGCGCTCTACCACTGAGCTATAATCTCAGCCCCGAAAGTTTGTGCTTTTTAAGAAAGTGGTATTTTCATCCAAGTTGCCACTTATGCATAGTTGTTTGTTGTATTTCCTTCATATCCTTTTTATCCTGCAGATCTATAGTGATATCTCATCTTTTATTCTTAATACTTGTGATTTATCCTGGTTTTTTTTTTTTTTTCTCCTCAGTCTTACTACAGCTTTATCAGCTTTATTGGTCAGCTTTTGGTTTCATTTTTTTCCCCCCAGAATCACTTATTTCTGCTCTTTATCATTTGCCTATTTCTACTTGGTTTGGGCCTATATTGCTATTCTTTTCCCAAGTTTCTTAAGGTTAAAGTTTATATCATTGATTCCTTTCTTCTTTTCTAATAAGCAATTTTTGCCTTTGTTTAACCAACATATATCATTATACTTGAATTGTGTTTCTTATAGACACATAGTTCAATCATGGTTTTTTAGTACATTCCAATTATCTCTGCCAATTCTGGACTATATCCTGAATATTTTTAATATTATAAGTCTCTGTGTCTTCTTTAAATCCTTTGGAGAATGTTAATACTTCTGTTTTAGCATGT
Organism: Geosciurus inauris; assembly: GCA_004024805.1. Classification (NCBI taxonomy): domain Eukaryota; kingdom Metazoa; phylum Chordata; class Mammalia; order Rodentia; family Sciuridae; genus Geosciurus; species Geosciurus inauris. Next base: position 31,624 of record PVHX01017639.1, on the reverse strand, counting down.
AATCTACAGTTAGGTTTAGGCCACAGGTTCCAACATGACTTCTCTAGGTTGTGGCTCCAAAATCTGTTCAATTTTCAAAGCCTTTGCAATACTATTTCCACCTGTCCCACATATGTATTTCCCAGTTGTCAATCTGGGACCTGGGTCTTTTGGTTCAGTTCTTGAAGTCTTTAGTATGCTCATCAGAGTCACATGTACCTATGACAAATTTATAGCTCAGGAGTGGCCTATTAATTTTAAACAATGTCATGGGGTTGCTTTCCTGAGTTCCTCCCTTTTCTGCCATCTTCCCAGTCACTTTTGGTTCTTTGGAGCTCCTTTTTTGGTCCTCTGGGCAGAAATAGGGTTTTAGTTGCATACATGTGGCTTTGCGACACACTTCTGAGATTGTGTCCATATTTGAATCCAGCAGCAGGAAGAATGGGGGAGTAGATAGATGGAATCCTCATCAATGACTCAATAATCTTTTGAATTCTCATCTTCTTCCCCAATCTACCTATTATTTAAAAGCTCTCAAATAGTTGCTCCATGCATTCTTGCCAGATTTTATAGCTGTACTCAGTAGGAGACACAATATGGAGTACCTTGACTCATCCTAATGGGAACCCCTAAAATGTAGATTAACCAGAACAGATTTTGATATATTATGTGCCAACTAGCCTTTGTTTAATAATATATAGGCCTGCTTGCTGACCAACACCAGCAACACCTGGTTTCAAACAGACTACACAGACTAGGCAGGTTCTCTGTAATGTTCTCACACTTTCCTTTATGGCTAATGAAGAGGCAAAAGGTTTCCTTTCCCTTATCATTGTCTCTCTGCTGGAAGCAGAGGGTCCTAAAATTTAAACTGTTGTCCTAGAGAGCAACAATAATTGAAGATTATTTTATTCCTGGTATTCAGTACTTTTTCCTTCACTTTTAAGTAAAACTCTTGGAAGAAGATCATTTAATCAACACACTCAAACATTAATAAATCACCTTTAAGATCACACAATTTCTCAAAGGTAAAGTTAATAAAGATACTTCTTGATGCCAAGCACACAATTTTCAAAACAAAACATAAGGAAAAATTAAAATTAATGAAAACAGAATATTAGATAGAATCAGAGGAGCTAGATGAAGAATAAATAAGAATAAACTAAGTTTCATATTAGATAACTTCCTGGACAGACATATGGACATATTTTGTAAAAACAACCAAATTTATCTACAGTTATGACACTGACAGTGTAGGAAACCCAAAAGTGGGCTCTTTACCATGCTTCAGGAAAGCAAGACATAGAGGGAAACACAGCCACTGAAAGCACAAAAGACAACAGCTGATCTGTCCTTTTAACAAATGATCCAAAAATAGGATGTGATATCATTTTCATTCTGATTTTGCCACAAACTTTTGGAAAGTAATCATAAAGTATAAATAATGAGCAATCCCAAAACAATAAAAAGGAAAAATCTAAGAGGTAAGTTAATGTTTTTCCAAGGCTTATGTGTGCTATCCAACAATACATCAGTAGCAATGAAAAGAGCTCATGTCACCTAATAGGAATGTCTAGAAGAAATTAAATAAGAGAAATAAAGTATACTACACCAGGTTTTGAATTCAGCATACAAAAAGTGAAGAAAATTCTGATAAGATTTTATGAAGTTAGTATATACAGCCAGGTGCAGTGGCGCATGCCTGTAATCCCAGCAGCTTGGAGGGCTGAGAAAGGAGGATTTCAAGTTTGAGGCCAGCCTCAGCAACTTAGTGAGACCCTGTCTCTAAGAAAAATATAAAAGGGACTGGGGATGTGTCTCAGTGGTTAAGTGCCCCTGGGTTCATCCCCAGTACCAAAAAAACAAAAACAAAAACAAAAACCAAGAAAGTTTATATAAAGATAACAAAACCTTAACAATAGACAGCAAAAAAAATCTTACTGGAAAAAGCAGGTTTAAATCCTAAGATATTGAATTTCATTCCTATCTTCAGAAAACCTGAATACTGCTCATCATCTCAATTAGGCATCTTCTCCCTTTATCTTAAAACATAATGCTTGAATTATGAACAAAACAAAATTATTGTTTATAATTATTCTACATTACTGTAAATTATAAGACTTTGATTTTCCCCCCTTCTCACCCTTACACTTTTTTTCTTCTTCTCAGTTTCTTCTGAGTCATCTGAATGAAAACTAACCTAAAATATTCATGGTCATATTTAAAAAATATGATATGTATACACAATGGAGTTATATTCAGCCATGAAGAAGAACAAAATTGTGTCATTTGCACAAAAATGGATGGAACTTGAGATAGGCCAGACCCAGGAAGCCAAGGGTCCTGTTTTCTCTCATATATGTAAGCTGAAGAGCAAAGAGGGAAAAAAGGGGTTGGAAGGTGAGAAATCTCATGAAAACCAAAGGGAATAGAACAGAGGATGAAGAGAGAAGGGAAATGGGAAATGATATTGGCCAAATTATATCATACACATGTATGAAAATGTAATAAAGAATCCTAACCATCATACATAATTATAATGTACCAATAAAAATACGGGCAACAAAATATCTACGGTCAATCTCAAACCTATCTTTGAACAGCTTTGAGGACAACCTAGTGTTCCCATAGCTAATGTTTTTAAGCTGCTGATTTTCCTCTCATGCTAAATTATAACATCCTTGTTTCACAAGCAGAGCAAGTATTGTTACATTTGTTTTAAATACAAAAAAAAAAACCCAAAAACCCAAAATCACAAAAACAAATAAATGAGATAAATTCAAAGAGGAAAAAGTAACTTCCCCAAGAGGAGATCTAGATAATGGCAGAATGAATAGAAATCCAACACTCCTGATCCAAATTCAGTGTGTTCTTGTTTTTTTTTTTTAATTTATTTTTATAAAATGTACCTCTTTTATCCAAGACAAGTGATATGTCTCTCCAGACTCACACACATCCTTAATCTAAAAGTTAAGGATGCATGAACCTTCTAATGAATCTCTACCACCAATACAAATCTTTTGTGAAAATATAAATGAAAAAATCTAGTGTAGCTTTCTTGGTTCCAGGAGAAAATCTTCTGGATGGTAAATAAACTCTATCAATTCAACATGCAAAATCTCAGATTCCCAAATCATAGCATTTTGTTTAACCTTCACTGACCACTTAAAGGGAAAATAAATAAAAATTAAAGCCTCCTTCTTTCTCCTCCTATAAAAATGGTTCTAAATATGATCTGTAGAATAGCAGCGGCAATAAGAGCAACATCTGGAAATTTGCTGGAAACACACATTTTTAAGGCCCTACTCTAGACCTGCTGTATCATAAACACTGGGTGTGGAGCACAGCAATCTGTATTTTCACATGCTCTCCAGATAATGTTCGTGTACACTAAAGTGTGAGAAGCACTGTCCTAGACTACCAATGCTTTAATCACTGTTTCTCAGATGTCATACAAAAGCTCTTTATAACTTGTCATTTTAAGAAGATCTCCATTCTGCCACAATTTGATTACAAGAATGAACTTGTTTTTTTCTTCTATATTGGAGATTGAACCCAGGGGTATTCTAACTCTGAGCTACATCCTCAGCCCTTTTTAAAGTTTTATTCTGAGGCAGAATCTTGCCAAATTGCCCCAAATTGGTCTCAAACCTGTGATCATCTTGCCTCAGCATCCCAAGTAACTAGGATGGCAGGTGTGCACCACCATGCCTGGCTAGAATGTACTCTTAATGGCAAATTTCTTTTGCCCCATCCAATGTTCCATGAATTTTGGCCCATGAAGAAGCAACATTGTTTAAATACAATTGCTATGTTAATGGTTAGTTTAACTATCATGTTTCACCGACTCCTTATCTTTTCAAATTTCACAGTGAAAATAACCTTCCCTGTGTCATACCTGAACAATATATTTTCTAATTAGTAATAAGCCTTATAATTCAGTATGTTATTTCTTACACAATTTATATTGCTTTATGTAAACTTGTAGTTATTTTTTTATATCCTATGATTTCCTTAAACAGAATTCTTAAAGACTTCACAGTACTTGTTTCCTAATCTCTTATGTATTTTAATCATTCAGTGATTATTCTTTTGCCCAGGTTCTTATAGGCTGCTCTGCAAAGCCAATGTGCCAGCAGGTATACAACTTGTATTTCTTTTTCTATTGTCTGATAAAAAAATGAAAGTGGGAATGCTAGTAATTGTTAAAAAGAAAAAAGGGAATTTTCTGTCTCACTCTGCACAGATGCACTGAACTCAGATTTCCCAAAGGAGAAGAAATTTAAAAGGAAACAAGGGTCATAAAATATATAACAAATGTTTAAGAAATCAGGACATTTGAACTGCAATGTCAGATGGTTTGCTCTGCAGAATTTTGAATAATGTGGTAAGAGAAAAACACTGAGGGCTAGATGTTAATCTAGGACATAGAACACACATTTTGGACAAGTCTACAGCTGCATTAAACAAAGATGTGCTTGCTTGTTTGAAATTAGAATTTAGCAATTAGTAATATATTTAAAACTTCTCATAGTAGACAATGAAATGGAAGAATATCAGCATTTACATTTTAGGTAAGGAATCCAGGAAAATCTCCCCACAAATGGCAATTCTGAAAGTGTTAGTATCAAAATTTAAAGTCATAAGATAGAAAGAAAGTTTTTTCTTTAATTGAAGCAAAAAGGGCTAGGGAAAAAAGATACTACCTAAGTTTAAAATAAAATGTTTTGATGACAAGGATATCCACAAACATTTACTAGACAAGAAGGTTTTCAAATAGATAACCTGTCAGGTCCATAAGAACAGTATACCACAGAAACCACTTCAATGATTTGAGAGCAGGAAAACCTAAAGATAGCCTATTTTTTAAAGCACCTAATGAGAATGACAAAATTGAAAGACATCAATAGGAAGAACAAAAGGAAATTTGTAGATACCTTCATTTAAAACCTGCCCAATTTAACACAATTTGTTTGCATAAGAATTTAATAACCTCTAAAACTGTATTAGAGAAAATAATAATCTCAAGAGAAAGGATCAAGATCAAAACTCTCATCCTCAACAGTTGAAAGCAAACATGGATTATGAAGGTGATTCAGATTGTGATTTAATATTTATGATAAATATCACTGTTGAAATGTTTCTAGCATAAATAATGTCTGCAATTTCTCTAAACAGTTCTTCAGAGTTCTTCATTTATTCCATACTGGCATTAATCTGTTTCCTGTGATAAGCTTGATATAGGGAGAAATTGTCTGAAAAGGGAAAGCAAAGCAGTTCTATATCTATCACCATCAAGGAATCTGTGCTAATCTTTACAACTGAATGAAGATAACTGCCCAGATAGTCAAATAGGAAAGAATAACCAAGCAAAGCATTATAGTTTACATCAAGGTGATAGTTTAGTATATAACTTTACAAATTAACATACAAGAGAACAATTCAACTCTATATTAAGATAGGACAATATGCAATCAAAATATGGCACCCTTGTGTAACTGATTCTTAATCAGAAATGTGAGCAGGCTTGATGATTTATTCAAGAGTGAAAAGAATCTGTAGGTCAAGTGAAAATTTTCACACATGCACACACTTGCACGTGAGCACACACTTGCACCCACACATCTCAGCCCTTTGAACCCTAAAATTACACAGCTGCAGGGACAGGAGGATGACAAAAATGACAATATTTAACTTTCGAACATTTGCAACTAATACAGAGTGGCTCTGTTCTTGGACCAAAGCCAATGTATTTGATTACCTTTTTGATCAAAGAGGATTTACAGTAGGAAGCAAATAGAAAACTTTCAAGATACTCTGGGAAAAAATTATATTGAGTTCTCTTAATGTTGCTTGAAAGAAAGTGAAGGTGCAAAAGGAGAGAAAATCAACAGGTTCGCTACTACCTATTCTCAGTAAGAAAAGAGTATTTTGTTTTGTTGTCTCTCTGAATATTCTTTGAAAAATTCTACCAATTCATCCGTCAGGGAATAATCAAACACAATACAAAAAAAAAAAAAAAAAACAAA
>PVHX01017639.1:0-25516 GCA_004024805.1 Geosciurus inauris | reverse complement strand
GGTAAGTATCCAATCAGTACTTAATTAAAACAAAGAGCAAGATTGTGTTGTACATCCCCAAATAATCTATCATCAAGTCAGGTTTGCTTAATGAGAAAGACAGGTACATTTCTCAAATTAATATTTCTAGAAAATTTCCCACTGAAAAGAAATTAGTACGAGAAATATTTTGTTGAAAATAAATGGTTTCAACTCCTTTTAATGTTTTCCCTTTCTGGCGTTCCTTGTCCCAACCCTGATACCTCTCTATCCAGAGTTCATGTATTTCCTTTCTGTATGTTAATGAAAACACAACACACTGTAAGAATCTTAGTAGATTTCCTTTTGTTTTGCCTCAGCTCCTACATTAATCCAAACAATAAGGGCCTTTAAAACATTCATAAATAACCTGCTGCTGCTGGCACCTAGGAGCCAAGTGCAGCAATGTTAAGCAACAACAAATTTCATAGTTCAAGAGGCACAGTTAAGGAAAAAAGGTTGCTTAGGAAATCACTCTTATTTAGCACAAAGATCCTTAAAAATTGCATGAAATCAGTCAAGTAACTATAGAAACCAATTTCTTCAGCTCCATATCACACGTCTCACACCTCAATTGTCTTTATTATCGTCTGCTGTCAGATCCTTAATCAGAAATGTGAACGGGCTTGATGATTTATTCAGGAGTGAAAAGAATCTGTAGGTCAAGTGAAAATTTTCACGCATGCACACACTCGCGCGTGAGCGCACACACACACACTCATACACACACCACATCTCAACCTTAGGTACTTTCATTTCATTCTGTTCTCAGCAGCTCTGGGGGCAACTCCAGTGAGATCCAATATTAAGGCTCAATTAAAATAAGCTCCAATTAGTGGAGCTTTTTTCTCTGGGGCTAGAAAAGTCAGGAAATGGATATTGGGAAATGTAAAAAGTCAGCTACTGAGAGGAGGCTGCAGACATAAATGAACTTATTTGTTGATTTCTACAGTTGCTATGCAGAGGCCTCTGGGAGTAAAAGCTTAACCAGTCTAAGCTATAAACTAAAACCCCTGCAGCTAAACATGAACTGTGTGAAACAAGGGCTCCATTCCAGAACAGAAAACTGCTGGGCCCAGAAAATTAAAAGCCAGAGGCATTTTCCATTTAAAACTAAATCCCAGTACCGCCTCCCAGCCAAAGAATTATAAGCAGTATCAGATTTACAAAACGAACAATTACCCTGGAAAAATGTAGCCTATTGTACAGTCCCAGATGCTAAATCTCAAAAGTTTCTTCTTCTTTTTTTTAATCCCACATTATACTTCTCCAAGTACACTGTTGAAGTTTACAAAGAGTCATTTCTAGACAGGCCTAAACCTTGAAAGTAAATTTTAAAAAGAGAGCACATAACTCATTGACCTCATTTGAAGTACTGCCCTTGCCTTCAGCAGTTCCTGTCCTTCCCCAAGGCTTCTGCAAATGGTATGCAACAGCAAAATAAACCCTGACCTAATTGCCAAGAGAGAGCTGCCAACCTTCCCTCAAACACAAAGACAAGCATGGTGACTTGAAAGTCCTACCTCTTTGGCTTTCTGCTTTAATCTCAGCTGTTCTGGATCTTCTTTATTGGAACGACTCTATCAAAGGAAAAGAAAATTTTAATAGAAATTACGAGCATCTAAACACCATAGTCACCGTTAAATATTTAATAAATGACAATTTCACTTGTGATTGAAAATCCTAGCTCCAGGGGCAATGCCTCAATCCAGTCTAGCTGCACTCCAGCCCTCACTCCCCCCTCGTCATCCGGCCGGCTGCTGCGCTCTAGCCTGGAGGAAGCTTATACTGAAATGATGCTAACAGTGTCAGTCAGGTCCAGTTGAGGCATGACGTTCTTGTTGGAATACTGGAAACTAAAAAATGGATGGTACACATGAAGAAAAAGAAAAGAAGAACTGTTGGCTCAAAAGAATGAAAACAACACTGGCTCATCTTCAGGTAAAGGCAGTTTTGGAAACTGATATTTCAAGGACCATGAAAATCAAGAACTTCACTCACCTTGAAACAAATCTCTCTTTTAAAAGCATAAATTTTAAAAGTAGGAAATACATTTCAATGTTTTCTTTAAAGCATCTTTTCTCTATAACACATATTAGAATGCCAGGCACAAGTAAATGTTCATAAATGTTTACTGACTGCCACTTTCCATATTACAAGACTGGCATAAGAAAATAAGCTATCAGCTATATATAATTTAATCATAAAACAAAAGGTGATAAACTTCATTTCTGATACCATGAATACATATTCACTAGAAAACATGCTTGGGGTAAGTGTATTCTTTTTATTCATCCTAACAGAGTTACTTAACTCCTATAAATCTGAGCGTTTGTTCTATAAAATTCAACCTTCACTAACTAAAGACAACTAACAAGCTAAAAACTAAAAAGTATTTTCTTATTTACTAAATTTAACTAATAGTTTTATGAATTTATCAGTACCTTTGTTACAGAAAAGCACAAGCAATGGAGGGTTTCCTTTGTTAAAAGAAAGCACAAGAGGCTTAAGCGTGCCTTTTAATTTCAAACACTTAACTACCTATACTAAATTCTACCTAAAACATGCTTTTTTTCCTCCATTTTAGTTCCCAAACTATTAAAACGACTTTATCTGAACCAAACTAAGACTCTTTTGTTATTCTATCTATAATATTGATAGAATGAAAATATGCACGTTTATATACAACTATGCGTACATGCGTATTTGTATGTGTTTGTATATGATTTTTTGCTCCAGTATAAAATGGGAACATTTGAGTGTACATCTTCATTACCCATTCACCATTTATTAGTTATTCATAGTACAGATATTACAGTATGGGTCACTGTTCTAGATTTGGAGATGTATGATATGTCAAACATTTTAAATGAGTAAAACTACAAAAAAATTGCTGATACTGATAAGTGCTATAAAGAAAATAAACAGAATGACAGAAACAGACAAGACTGGTGAGTACCTCTTTAGTTGATAGGGAAGCTGTCTCTGATGAGTGATATTTGAGTAGATGTCTGAATAAGGGGGGAGAAAAGCAGCCATGCAAAGATCTGAGGGAAGGACATTTTAAACAGAAAGTACAGTAAATGCTAAAACCTTATAATGGCAACAAACTTGATTATAAATGAATATAGAGAAAGCCCATGTGTTTGATTGAAACAAAATTTAAAGGGAAGAAAGGTTGGAGATCATGTGTTGCCTTGTAGGGAAGTTAATTCCAGTTATAAGAACAAGCCACTGGAGGGTTTACAGCACAGTGGGAGGTGACCCTGAAGTGACTTTCCAAAGGAGTCTTCTGCAGCTATGTAGAGGGTGCACTATAGGGATTCAAGACTGAAGGAATAGGCATCCAGTGCGATGAGAAGACCATTTCAGAGCAACAGTTGTGGACAGGAGACTGAATGAGAGAAAAATGAAAGCAGGCTGAACTAGCATTGCAGCAAAGAAGATAATAACAAATGATTAGACTGGAAACACATTTTGCAGGTAAAGCCAACCAAGCTGTGGATGGGCTGGATATAGAAGGCAAAGATCTAACAAAGAGCAGATTTAGGGGGAAAGAACCCAATGTTCAGTTTTAGATGCCTAATTAGAAGTTAATACCCTGGCAGGTACAAGTTTGCCACACTCAAGGAACAAAAAGGTTGGGGAGACTGCCAGGGGTGGTGGTACATCCCCAGCTACTCAAGAAGGTGAGTCAGGAGGATCACAAATTCTACATCAGCCTTGGAAGGTTAATGAGACCAGCTCAAAATAAAAAATAAAAAGGGCTGAGATCTAGCTTTGCAGTAAAGCAACCCTGGGTTCAATCCCTAGTAACAAAGGGGACAGGGATAAGGTCACTGTGACTAGAGTGCAGTGAATGAAGAGGAGTGATCTGAAGCAAGAGGGAGGTATGTACAAGATAACGTAAGGCCTTATCAAATTTGGTAAAAAGTTTGGATTTTATTTTAATTACAACAGGAAGCCACTTAAAGCATTTTGTTATAAATAATAGTATGATGAAGGGATTGTAGAAGGGAAAGGAGATCTATTAGTAGGTATTATAAAAGTCCAAATAAAAGATGTTTGGGTTACAGTGATGACAATGGTGATGAAAACATCACCACGGATACATTTTGGAAATGAATAGGAAGTGAACTGAACGCGGGAAGAGGAAAAAAGACAGAAGCTAAAGATGACTCCTAGGACTTTTGGATTGAACATCTGGCAAATGATGGGTGTCATCTACTGAATTAAGAAAAGCTGTAAGAGGGAAGAGAAAAATCATAGTCTTCTTGGACATAATAAATCTGAGATGCCTATTAGCCACTAAAGCAATATGAAGCAGGCAGTGAGCTATAAGAACCCAGAATTTCAGGATATAGGCTGAACTGGAAATTAATCTTAGAAGAGAATTAACAGAGAGATAAAAGCCTAGGACCGAAACCTGGGGCATTCCAACACTTAGAAGTCTGTCTGGTTTAAAAAAAAAAAAAAAAAGGAAAAGCCAGCAGACCGAAAGTATCATACCTTATATCCAATAATAACTATTAGACTAGCATTTAATAGTTTATGACCTTGTTTACAGCACTTTAACTGGAAATAAAACACCAATAAACCACCTCATTACAATGACTGAGTGCTTGCTTATAGCACTTGTGGGCTCAAGGAAGAACATCCTGTCCTACTTTCCTGCCTTTCCCAGGGCAGGGGTCAGCACTGGGGCTGAAGCTGAGACCACAGGAAGCTGCACAGAGGTAGGGCTATTGTGCCCACATCCTTGTGAGGGTTGGGGCACCCTACCAAGGTATGGGCCAGTGGCCAAGAATACAGGACGGTAAAATAGTGGGGCACCTAACTGAAGCATGGGCCAATGGGTATAGTGTTTAATCAGATGGACAAAGAAATGGGACTGGGAGAATTACTAGTAACAGACAGAGATGTCATTGATATGGCTAGTTGAGAGATTAGTCACATTAGCTACATTGAAAGATTGATTGATCAGTTGAGAGCTAAATTGAGGACATGAGTTAAATATATTAAAGATGATGGGCGCCAAGTTTCTGACTACTGGAGAGAGATTTAAAAACATGGAAAGGTTAAAGGTAAAAAGAACCCTGGGGTACTAGATTATAGTTGGAGGTATCCATCTGAACTCACGATCGTATAATATACATACACAGATAAAAGAACAGTTATCAGTGTATAGTTGGTTACATACATATACACATACTACAAATTCCTAGATTTGTTCGCTAAGAGGGCCTGACACTCTGTTAAGCAATGAAAACAGTGTATATCTAATAGTGGTTTCTGACTATTATCTTCAACTAAAAAGAAACAGGATTCCTTACAGAAATGGTTGATTCCAGGGCTAGGGTAGGAATAGTAAAAGCTGGGTCTGGAATACCTTGAGCCAGAAAGCAAAGACATGCTCAGTGAGTGATGGAGACATGATAAAGAACCAAAGTGCCAGCCTGAAAGGGTCTCCCATTCAAGCAACTTAAATATCAGAATAATGATAGTGCCAGGCACAGTGGCATAGGCCTGTAATCCCAGTGGCCGGGAGGCTGAGGCAAGAGGATCACAAGTTTGAGGCCAAAGTTTCAGCAACTCAGCAAGGCCCTAAGGAACTTGGCGAGACTCTCAGCCACTTAGTAAGACCCTGTCTCAGAATAAAAAAATAAAAAGCATTGAGGATGTGGCTCAGTGGTTAAGCAGCCCTGGGTTCAATCCCTGGTTTAAAAAAAAAAAAAGATAATAATAGATTACAATTGGTTGAATGACAGAAAATCATAAGCCCATACTGATATGACTAGGGGAGAAAAGAACTCTTTTATATAGAATACTAAATGTATGTGAGCTAATAGAAATAAAGAATTAGCATTTGGCAACCATTACAGAAGTGGCTGATCCAGGCAGACATCACGATGAATGCTAAGGCTGATACATGAAAGATTTTTGAGGAATGGAATATGGATACCACCTTAAATATCTTCCCATGAAGAACTAAAAATCTACAAAGAGGGAAATGGTCAATTTAAAATGGAGGGAACCGGAAGGCACCTACATGAACAGGTGATCAAGGCTGCCTTTTGACATGGTCAGTCAAGAAGAATGTAGCGTCATTTCTGTGCATTCCTGCCAAGAATGCAAAACTTTGGTCATGAGGAAATACCAGATGAATCCAGGTTGAGGGTCATCCTGTATTCAGAGGGTAAGGCCTGTATTCTTAAAAACTGTCAAAGACGTGAATAAACAAGAAAGACCAAGACTAACTGAACAAATATAAAAAGAAATGACAACAAAATGCAATAAGTGTTCCTGAACAGAAAATGGAACATGAAGGAGAAAAAAGACACAGGGCAGACAGCTGGTGAAATTAGGGTCTATGCAACTGATGGTAGGGTTACATTGTTGAGTCCCGGCCTTGGAGGGTTACAAAGGAGACTCTCCTTATTTTTGCAAATACATACTAGAATGTTTAGAGTGATAGGATATCATGTCTGCACACTACTTTCAAATGGTTCAAAAAACAATTACTTAGTGCCAATAGTTATATAACTCTGAATATACTAAAAAAATTCTAAATCAAGAAATGGAAGGAGGGAAGACAGACATATGGACAAACTAATGAAAGTGTGTGTGTGTGTGTGTGTGTGTGTGTGTCTAGAAATGGCGGGGAAGAATAGAGATGAAGCAAATACAGTAAAATGTTAACTGGAAAAATATGGGAAAGGGGGCTGAGAATGCAATTCTGGTCAACTTTTCTATAGATATGAAATTATTTCAAAATTAGTTTTCAAAAAAGCAATCAGTACCCTGGGCATGGTGGCACACACCTGTAATCCCAGTTTTTTGGTAGGCTGAGGCAGGAGGAGGGTCACAAGTTTAAGATATAGTACTTCTGGGTTAAATGCCCAGTATCACAAAAACAAAAACAAATAAAAAAGCAATTGGGGGACTGGGGTTGTGGCTCAGTGATAGAGCGCTTGCCTAGCATGTGAGGTACTGGGTTTGATTCTCAGCACTGCATCTGTAAATAAGTAAATAAATAAAGTAAAGGTCCATCAACATCTAAAAAAAATATTTTTTTAAAAAAGCAATTGGTACAAGCCGGGCGCGGTGGCACAAGCCTGTAATCCCAGCACTTAGGGAGGCTGAGACAGGAGAATCACGAGTTGAAAGCCAACATCAGCCATGGCGAGGCGCTAAGCAACTCAGTGAGACCCTGTCTCTACATAAAACACAAAAGAGGGCTGGGGATGTGGCTCAGTGGTCGAGTGCCCCTGAGTTCCATCCCTGGTACCAAAAAAAAAAAAAAGCAATTGGAACATAATTAGGAACAAATACTCTAAAAGGGGAGGCTTCCAAGAAAATTAGAAATCAAAACTAAGGTGCTTCACAAAAAAAAGGGAACTCTAGTGCTCAACACCTTTAAGACTTCTTGCAATGACCCTAAGCCTGTGAATAAGTGTGGAGCTACAAAATGCAAACTGTAGTCTAATTAAGCTTTTACCCCATCTGGCATTAATAGTTATGGGAAACATTTAAATAAAGGAGGAAGGAAATAAGTGAGTATATAGTCTCACTTGTTTGTTCTCTTTTCCTCTCTAACTCATTTCCACCCATTTTATATTTTAGTCCACATAATCCAAATTATTTCTAATTTTATCCAAAGTGTTTCTGTCTACTTTCTAAATTTTTTCCTGAACTGTAACCTGGCACTTATCAAATCTTATCCTAAAATTTTACAAAACATTTTTACCTGGGCAGTGGGGTGAGTGGGTAGGTATGATGCTCAACTCCCAGGAAATGAAAGTGAAGAGATAAAATATTATGACTCATTGAACTGATTATTAACTGAAAGCCACCATACCACACCTCCTGGCTGTGAGACATACTATCACTAATTTCATTTTAAGAAATCCTCCAGAGAAATCTAAAGGCTTAATAAAACCAAGACGGTCAACCAAAGATAAAGCCAATTCTGACCTCACTCCCAGGCCACGTTCACTCATAAATCATGTAGGCCCTTACCTTGGCTGCCTTAAGTAACATTTCTCTTTCTTCTAAATCTTTTCTCTGTTTCTCCAATTGATCCAGCTTTTCAAGAAATTTGAGCTGTGACCGAGTATCACTAGACAGGATATAATTTTCACTTGCCTGGAAAAAAATAATTTTTTATGATCATCCTGGGCAATGCATTCTACATTAGATATTGTTATAATTCAGCTAAAGACAGTAACAATCAACACATATAGGAAGCTAAATTTTCAAATATTATTTTTGTTTCTGATAAGCAAACTTAACAAAACAGATAAAAACCTTAATCATCCTTAAAATTTAAGAGATGATCTAACATTTACATTTCAAAGAGATTTTTCTATTAAACCTCATTGGGAGCTGGAGTGAGCAATTAAGCCAACCACAGGAAGAAGAATGCAAGAGAGTATACCATTTACCTATAACTTAAATCTTTTTAGGTAAATTATTTACTGATCTCAGCAGACCTTAATATGAATGATTAAATCTTAGGCCTATGAAGACAAAAAGCAAGAAAATCAAGAAACAATCACTCCACTGAAAAATAAACCAAAGATAAAAATTATCACTCTGATTACTATGGTTGGGTTAGCCTAACCTTAACAACTGAATACAACTTCTATCAAAATACAACATAAGGGCTGAGGTTGTGGCTCAGTGGCAGAGTGCTTGCCTTGCATGGGTGAGGCACTGGGTTCGACCCTCAGCACCACATAAAAATAAGTAAACAAAATAAAGACACTGTGTCCATGTATAACTAAAAAAAAAAAAAAAACAACAACAAAGGACAAGCTGACAAACATTAAAATCCTGAAACTCTGTTTTGAGAATTCCCTTAAGGTATGAATTTAGACAGAAACTGTAGTCAAAAAAGTAACTGTATAGCCCGGCGCCGTGGTGCACACGTGTAATCCCAGCGGCTCGGAAGACTGAGGCAGGAGGATCTCAAGTTCAAAGCCAGCCTCAGCAATAAAGAGGCACTAAGCAACTCAGTAAGACCCTGTCTCTAAATAAAATACAAAATAGAGCTGGGGACGTGACTCAGTGGTCAAGTGCCCCTGAGTTCAATTCCCAGTAACTTCCCTCGCCAAAAAATAAAAAATAACTGTGTGATTGTCTTAATTTTTCCATAAAATGATAAAATTCAAACTGTCCCATTTATTCTGATATGCTCAAGCATGAATCACAGCTTTCCAGTCTAAAGAGTTTCTTACTTTCATTGCCTATGAGCACCTATCTGTCCTCTGTAATACATAGACCTGTGTGTGGTTTGATGGGCAGCAGAGGTAGAGGTAGGGTGGGGAGGAGCACAGACTTTCCTGATTCCCTCCCCCCTTTTTTTTGTTGTGCTGGGGATAGAACCCAGGGTTTTGCACTTGGTCTACCGCTGAGTTGCATCCTCAGTCATTTTTTTAAAATTTATTATTCATTTGGAGACAGAGTTTCTCCAAGTTACCCAGGCTGGCCTCGAACTTGTAATCCTCCTGAATAGTCAAGTTTATAGGCATGCTCATTGTGTGGGCTTCCCAATTAATATATGTAACCCTACCATATATTCAGTTCAGTGTTTCAGACATCTGAGGGCAACTATGTAGCAGAAAAACTAAACGTTACGTTCAACAGTCAGTGCCTGGCCTGGAAATCAGTGCACAGCACCACTCCCATCTTTGCTTTATCCCCAAGCTTATGGCTGATTCAATTAACTGGGAATGAGAGATTTCATATGCCCAAGATTCTTCTTAAATTAAATTTTTATTGTTGGTATTTAACTAGATCAAAAGAGTATTACATAGTTTAAGGAACAAGGATGTATTAGTGCTACTTATTTTACTTCATGCTTAATACACAAAGAATTCCCAAATGTTTTTAAAGTTAAACAATACAAGATAGAATATGGAACACATTATAGGCCAACCGTAAAGGTTAAACATAACAACAGTGGGTTCTTAAATATTTCATCTTTACCATTTTTGTGTTCAGACACTCTGGAGATAGTTTACTGACAGGATTTAATGTAAAAAGGACAACAAACACTAAATTTAAAAGGGTGCAGACTTTCTAAATTTTAACCCTATCACATTCCCATTCTGTTTCTTTTTTTCCCAACTGCTTCTGGCATCATTCTTCTTCCTTTTCTCTTCCAGATAATACCAAACAAAGGAGTGCCTGTCCTATTCCCACTGAGTCCCTAACTCCTTCTAAACAGCAGTTAACCCCACTCGTACCACATTTCTTCCCTATCTCAGTAGGGCTCACAAACTGAAGGCTTCATGTACGAATAGAGTAGGGCTTTACCTATTACATAATAAATGATTTAGCAATAAAAATATGTAGACCCAAATAATATCAGCACTATCAAATGAATTTTATCTAAAGGAACCACTTACAGCAGCTTTCAACTAGAAAACAATGAAGCTTCTCCATGGCCACAGGCATACAGAAGACAAAAATATATCTTCAGTGGGAAAACACCTGGCAGCAAGATGAAAAGCCCTGTACTACATGCCATGTTTTACTTCTTTACCTAAATATCAGTTTATGGTGTATGATTAATTAGATAATTACACCTAACCAGGTGAAAGATTATCAAAAGTAAATGGTTGTCAGGGTTGGGGTTGTGGCTCAGTGGCAGAGCGTTTGCCTGGCACATAAGGCACTAGGTTCGATCCTCAGCACCACATAAAAATAAATAATAAATAAAAATTAAATAAAGCAAAGGTATTGTGTACATCTACAACTAAAAAAAAAAAAAAAAAAAAAAAAAAAAAAAAAAGTAAATGATTGTCCAGAGAAGAAAGAGACGGTGGAATCTCACTTTATATATTCAGGGACTAGAATTTCCTACGTTGTACAGATGAAAATAAATCCTATCAGGGATGAACTAAAACACAAGGACAAGGCTAAATCTTTGATGCAAAGATTATTACATTAAAACTCTACAAAACAAAGGTGATTTTGAACTAAATTTAAGTATCATTAAATGAGTATTATTAGTTGAATGAAGGATGATAATCCTTTGTTTTTCTACATATGCAAATTTCAATAGTGGCATTAGCTGTACTAAGGATTGTGTGAGGAAAAGTGGGCACATGGAAATCAATCAGAATAGGCAGTGTATAAAACAGGGCTAAGAAGTATTAGCTTTAAGCTAAGTCAGTGAGGTCTTCCAGGTGGAGTAGATACTATCCATTTTTCCTAGGGCAACTAACTACTTGAAACATATGTTACTGATAAACAACAGAAGAATTCCATCTGAAGGCTACACACAATAGAGCTTTGAATGGCACTCAGTCAACATTACTTGGAAAAATTCTCTTCCATACTAAACTGTACTTATCACATTTTTTAATATATTGTTAGTTGTTGATGGACACAATATCTTTATTTTATTTTATTCTATGTATTTGTTTGTTTGTTTATTTTATGTGGTCCTGAGGATGGAACCCAGTGCCTCATGTGTCAGGAAAGTGCTCTACCACTGAGCCACAACCCTAGCCCATATTACATTTTGTACAGAAACATCCCACTATAAATGATGATATGTGTACTTACATATTTCTGAAACAATAATTAAGACAGGAACAAGGAGAATCCAGGTGTAAATTTTTTTTTTTTTTTTTTTTGGTACCGGGATTGAACTCAGGGGTATTCACTGAGCCACATCCCCAGCCCTATTTTGTGTCTTTATTTAGAGACAGGGTCTCACTGAGTTGCTTAGCGCCTCACCATTGCTGAGGCTGGCTCTGAACTTGCAATTCTCCTGTATCAGCCACCCAAAGTGCTGGGATTACTGACGTGCGCCACTGCGCCCGGCCAGGTGTGAAAAATTTTTAAGACACTTAAAAATTAAAGGGCCAAAAAGATGACTTATAATTTCTTCATGTTACAAAATTAAAGATATTAATTCAAACTAAATTATTACAGATTTAGGGTGCTCTCTATCTCCATGGCAAACACTTAGAAAATACAGAAGAATGGATGAAGATGTGGCTTGGTGATAGCGTCCTTGCCTGACATGCATGAGGCCTGAGTTGGATCCCCAGCAAAATAAAGAAAATATACACAAAAGAAAATCAAAATGGTACAAGAAAAAGAAATCAATTAAACAGTAGGGCCTACAGAAAACAAGTAACAAAACAGCAGAAGCCTTTCTTAACAGTACTTATTTTCAATGTAAATGGATTAAATTCCCCAGTCAAAAAGCAGAAACTGCCAGATGTTGGGGGGCTTTGGGGAGTGAGGGGGCAGGGACAACAAAAAAAACATGATCCAATTATATATGTTGTCTTTAACAAACTAACTTTAAATGAACACATATCAATAAAGTGAAAATAAAATAATGAAAAAATATTCCATACAAATAAAACCAAAAGAGCCGGGCGCGGTGGCTCACGCTTGTAATCCCAGCACTTAGGGAGGCTGAGACAAGAGAATCGCGAGTTCAAAGCCAGCCTCAGCAATGGCGAGGCGCTAAGCAACTCAGTGAGACCCTGTCTCTACATAAAACACAAAATAGGGCTGGGGATGTGGCTCAGGGGTCGAGTGCCCTTGAATTCAATCCCTGGTACCCAAAAAAAAAAAAAAAAAAAAAAAAAAACAAATAAAACCAAAAGGAAGCATTGGTATTTATGCTAATATCAGATAAGATAAACATTAAGTCAAAGTCTATTATGAGAGACAAAGAAACTGGGTGTAGCACTATGGGCCTATAGTCTAGGCTACTTCAGGGGCTGAGACAGGAGGATCACTTGAGTCCAGGAGCTCCAGGCCAGCCTGGGCAACACAGCAAGCAAGATACCATTTATTTTTTTGTTTGTTTGTTTTTGTTTTTGGTACTGGAGATTGAACTCAGGGGCACTCGACCACTGAGCCACATCCCCAGCCCTATTTTGTGTTTTTATGTAGAGACAGGGTCTCACTGAGTTGCTTAGCGCCTCACCGTTGCTGAGGCTGGCTTTGAACTTGAGATTCTCCTGTCTCAGCCTCCCTAAGTGCTGGGATTACAGGCTTGCGCCACCACCCGCGGCTACCATTTCTTAATTTAAAGGAGGAGAGACAAAAATGAGAAAATCATATACTGATAAAAGGGTCAATTTATCAGAATTGCAATGTGTTTCAGGTTTGGTCCACAGCTGGTGGTGCCAATGGGAGATGGTGGAACTTTTAGGAGATGAAGCCTAGTGTTAAGAGTTTGGTTACTGGAAGTGTGCCTTGGAAGGAGACACCGGGTCTCGGCTGATTGTCCATGGATAAGAATCTTCAAAACCGTGAGCCAAAATAAACCTTTCTTATTTTTTAAGTTAAGTTATTAATAATTACTGAAGAGTAATTGTTATAGAACAGAAAGATGACCAAGAAACATACGCCACTGTCAAACATGTGAAGCAGTGTCAACGTTTTTTTCTTTTTTTCTTTTTTTTTTTTTCTTGGTATCAGTGATTGAACACAGGGCCATGCACATATTAAACCACTGAGTTACATCAGCAGAAGACTTTAAAACCTTGCTTTCAACAATGGATAGAATATCTAGACAGATGATAAATAAGAAAATAGATGACTTAACAACATAAACCAAATACATCTAACAGATGTCTATCAAATCAAAACTTAATGAAAGCAGAATACACATTCTGCTCAAGCACATGTGGAACATTCCCTTTGAGGTTTTCTTGTTTCTGTTTTGGAGTACCACAGATTGGACTAAGGGGCACTAAACCACTGAGCTACAATCATTTTGTATTTATTTTGAGACAGGGTCTCGCTAAATTGCCAAGGATGTCCTCAAACTTGCCATCTTCCTGCCTCCATTTCCTGAACTGCTGAGATTACAGGTGTGTGCCACAGAACCCAGTACATATGGAACATTGTTTAGGCAGACTGCACATTAGTTTACACAAGTGCCAATAAATTTTAAATGTTTGAATCATACAAAGTATCTTGTCTGATCATAATGGAATGAAGCTAGAAAGTCAACAACAGAAGGAAAACTGGAAGATTCACAAATATGTAGAATTAAACAATATACTCAACCAATAGGTCAAAAAATCTCAAGAAAAAACTAAAGACAAATAAAAACAAAAACACAACAGACCAAAACTTATAGAACGCAGTGAAAGTAGTGCACAGAGGGAAATTTATAGCAGTAAATGCCTATGTTAGGAAAGAAAGATCTTGAGCCAACAATCAAAACCTACACTTTACAGAATTAAAAAAAGAATAGCAAACTGAACTCAAGTTAGAAGAAAAAATAATGAAGACTTTAGTGAAGATAAATAAAATTGAGAACAGAAAAATAGACAAATTAATTAAATCAAAAGTTGGTTCTTTGAACAGATCAACAAAACTGACAAACTATTAGCTAGACTGGCAAAAAAGAGAACACAAATAATTAGATTCTTAAATGAAAGTAGGATCATTACCACTGACCTTATAGAAATAAAAAGGATTATAAGAGAATAGAATGGTTACATGCTGACAAACTAGATAACAGGAAAAAAATGGACAAATTCCTAGAATCACACAGACACACACACAAAGTTATTTTGTTTCTCCAGTTTTTCTCCTGCTGATCCCATATTTTTTTTTAATTTTTTTTAGTTGTAGATGGACACAATATCTTTATTTATTTATTTTTACGTGGTGCTGAGGATCAAACCCAGTGCCTTACACATGCAAGGCAAGCGCTCTACCACTGAGCCACAATCCCAGCCCCCCATATTTTTTTTGATCAACAATTTCTCACAAAGACTTATGCAAACAAGAATTTCAGAAACTGTATTTCTAAATGAAACAAAAAAGAAGGAAAATAGAATGATTCCTCCAGGGAACTTAAGAGGTGGGTGGTGTGGTAGCTGTTACTCTTCCTGGATTTAACATATGGTTACAGTGCTATGGCAATGACCATTTTTGCAAACTCAAAACCTTGTAAGTTTACACGTACCACTGTGTTCAAAATCTAGCTATTAACATTTCTCGATTAAAAAAGGAAGGAATTATCTTATTTTTTAAAATCTCAACTTACCTTTTTATTTTTAAATCCCTAATCGACCAATATATTTGCCATCTTCCAAAACCATACTTCAAATATATCAAGGGCTTTCATCTTGTTAACAGCAATTCATTTAGTTCACACCACTAGGGATAAGACAGGCTATTTCTGTATATAGTTTTTATAAAAGCAGCCAAGAACAGTAGTAAGTGGTACCAGTAACAGCACTCAATGCAATCATGAAACTTACTAAAAAGAATAGCAATGCTAGCAGAGTCCGGACCACTGAAAAGAACACACGTAGCCAGTATTTCATCCTAATATATCTTTTACCCAAACTCTCAAAGAAGAGAAGCCTGAGGCAGAACAGATGCATATTACAATCTACAACGATACAGAAGTTTTAGATACCATTTAAAATTCCAGTTTTTTGTTATGTAAGCATATCTAAATAAAGCCAATTAGGAAGACTTCAAATTTCTACTAATATGAAATATATGGCTCAATCACTCTGTTAAAAATACATTTAGAATATGAATCCATGCTCCAAAGCTACCTTTAGTGCTGTAGAAGAGACAAGAGTTTGTACTTCTTTAAAGACTTCCTTTACCTTGTAAGTAGTCATTCGATGCTGAGCAATTGTCGTCAGTTTTTCTAGAAGGCCTCGTAATCTCTCCTGTGTTGCATGGGAGATCAAGTTCACAGCATCAGAGTTAAGTTCCGTAATGTCATGCTTTTTACCTGTGGAAGCAGAGAAAATCCATTACATGTTTTAGTAGTGGCTGATAATTGAAATAATTAGCACAGCAGGTATTCTGTTCCCCCTGGAAGTCATACCCATTATGAATAAAGGTTTGGAGATTATGATTTTCCTGGTAAAGTCACAACTTCAAAGATCTTAGACATTACATTAATAAAACCTAGCCTGAAGCCTCAGAAAATATAGACATTGTTTCACTTAGCCTCTGGAATCATTCTCCTTGCAAGGTCATTTATAGGACAAAGTTAATAAGAACACAAATCAAGTCTAGTGTTCAGGGAGGAAAATTGTAACTGCAGAAATTAGTGCCATATTCTGTTAATTTTAGTAATTAAAAAAATAGAAAATTACATTTCGCCCTGTTTGACACTGCTAACAATTTATGGCATTTATTTCAAGGAATTCAGATTGTAAGTCTCTGTTAATGCCTTGTCTATAAGACATATTTATACTCGTTTTGTCCACTAACAATCATGCATATATCTGGCACTAACTCATGTTCTGATAAATTGACCTGGTAATCAATTTACAAGTTGAAATGGGTTCAGAGTTGCATCATTTCATTCACCCTTTTGAATAACTTCTCTCTTCTTTGAATAACCTTTTTCTTCCTTCTGCTAACTAGGAAAAAAGTTCCAGGAAAACTATTTGGACCAGGAAGGTAGAAGCTCATTTACATATCAACCTTATCAGTATTAAATCGTATTTCTTGCTGAGTGAAATGGAACATGCCAATAATCCCTTGGGAAGCTGAGGCTAAGGCAGGAGGATCCCAAGTTTGAGACTAGCCTAGGCAGGTTCAAGGTCACGCTCAGCAACATAGTGAGACCCTGTCTCAAAATCAAAAATAAAAAGGGTCAGAAGATGGCTTAGTGGTAAAGCACCCAAGTTCAATTCCCAATACTTAAAACACACACACACACACAGTAGTATTTCTTAGGCACAGTGACACTATCTTTATCAACAGAGATCTAAATCTAAAAATACAGGCAATTACGTAGTCAAATTTAAATTAACTTTTGAAAATGCTACTATGATTGTTCTTAACATGTACATATACATGCATGGCAATTTTTAAAAATTACTGTTTGATTCCACATGCTAATTTATATGAAACATACTCATTCTCAAAGGGCAAACAACTATAGCAAAACTACGGCTTAATTAATTTGACAATTCTTAAACAAATTCCTTGACATTACTGCATAATAAATATCAAACTTTAAACCAAATAGACAGAAAATACAAATTTTTCCAATTTCTCCTAAACCACACCTTTAAAATGTAATTAATTATTTTGTAGCAAAACTGAATTCATCTCCAATTTCAGATTCATGGAGGGGAAAAAAACACCACAAATCTAATTATAAACCTCTGCATAAACAAACAGTAGAGTCTTCCATAGAATGGACAGTAAAATTTCAAAACAACCCAGTGACTACAATTATAATTAAACAGAGGATAAATAGATAAATGACACATTTCAGACGAAAATGAACATTTAAAAATATTTATTGCTTGGGTGGGGGACATTTGAAAATAATTTCACATGTATTTTATAAAATAAAGGTAATTCGTCTAACATAAAGAATGTCCAATTCTTAAAATATTAACAAATAATTCCAGGGCTTAGTGAAGAATAAATGTTCTGAAGTAGTTTCATTCACTGGTAATAAAATATGATTTATTTAAAATTATAAAGTTAAATACTCTAGAATTCCCACATTTAAGTACAATTCTGTTTTTAAATAAATCCAACATAGCTGATTAAGGGGGACTAGTTAGTGCCTGCATGCTTGTATGATTTTATTTAATGTCTGTGCAACTTAATTTAGGTAATTAGGGAAATAAAAGACATTGGCATTTAGTCTTCTAACATTATTCATGTAGAGAGATCATCTTTAAAAAATTTATTTGGGCAAATTTGTAAGGGGGGATGCTGTGGTTTACTGGGAACTGAACCCAGGGCATACTTTACCACCAAGCTACATCCCTAGCCACCCCCTTCCCCCAACCTTTAAACTACTTTTCATTTTGAGACACAGTCTCACTCAATTGCTGAAGGTCTCACTAAGTTGCTGAACCTGGCCTTGAACCTGTAATCCTCCTGACTCAGCCTTCCAAGCTACTGGGATTGATTACAAGCATCCAGCATAATTTCAGTTTAAGGAATGGCCTTGGTTCTGACACATTTTGTACAGAAGAAATTTTATTATAAATAGAAACCTTTCCTAGAAATGTATTAACACCATTCATGCAATGGTTTTCTTTTTTATTAAACCTTAGCTAATTCAGAGTTATTATTTTGCAGTTGACTATATTATATGACAACTTTGCATTTCATTATTAAGAACTGAAAATAAAAATAGCTGTTCCCATATCAGAGGCTGCCAAATTATGGCCAACAAGCCAAATCTTGTCTCTCTTTGTAGTTATAAAGTTTTATGGGAATAATATTGTAATGAACTGAATGTTTGTGCCCCCACCCCCCACTCCCCAATTCATGCTGAACCTTATCCCAATGTGATGGTATTTGGAGTGGACTTTGGGGGGATAATAAA
Source organism: Geosciurus inauris (assembly GCA_004024805.1). Classification (NCBI taxonomy): domain Eukaryota; kingdom Metazoa; phylum Chordata; class Mammalia; order Rodentia; family Sciuridae; genus Geosciurus; species Geosciurus inauris. The sequence continues at coordinate 7,164 of PVHX01017639.1, read as the reverse complement.
GTCACAGGCAGAGCCCTACTGAATGGGATAATGAGATATCAGACAGTTGCTTTTCTTTCTGCCATATGAAAACACAGCAGGATCGGCAGTCAAAAAACCATCAAGAGGGCCCTCACCAAGACTCTGACCCTATAAGCACACTGATCTCACACCCTCATCCCCTACAACTATGAGAAATAAATGTTTTACATTTAAGCCATCCAGTGTGCAACATTTTGTTACAGCAGCCCAAGAAGACTAAGAGAATGGTCTTGCCCATTTGTTTACATATTGTCTATGGTTGCTTTTGCCTTAAGACAGCAGAGCTGAGCAGCTGTGACAGAAACCATATGGGCCATAAAGTGGCAAATATTTACCATCTGGCCCTCTGTGGAAAAAAGTTGCTGATCCCTGTCCTAAGTAACCAAAAATACTCTTTCAATGTTAAATTTTTTAATCATTTCAATCTAGGTTTAAATTAAACTAGAAATAAAATTTGGAAGAAGACAGGAATTGATAAACCTAAGTATCTGCTTGTACTCTACCAATGCTTTAGATAATTATATGGCATTAAGGAATTAAAACACCAATAAATTTTTCACATTATCAAAAGAAGGTATAGTGCTTAGGCTTGCTTCAAAATTAAGGAACTGGTTCCAATACAGTAGTATAAAATACACATGCAAAGGGGAGGGAGGGAGGGAGGGAGGGAAGGAGGAAGGAAGGAAGGAAGGAAGGAAGGAAGAAAGGGAGGGAGGGAGGGAGGGGTGAGTTTGAAGGAAAGAGAGGTAGGAAAAACATAAGCAAACAGCAAACAAACATTTCACAGTCAGATTTTCTTAATTCCTATCTTTTCAACTACTTGCAAATTCTAGTTGTTCGTGATAAGAGACAAATCCTTAATTTAAAGTAGAAATGAAAAAGTGGTCATCTGCAATTAATATTCATTAATTGCAAAATAGACTTAAAATGTGTAATAGCAATATACTTTGCAGTCCTTAAAAATCCCATGGATGTATATTTTAAAAAATCACAATTAAGTCTGTATTAAGCCTTCAATAAAAAACACAAAGGTTTCCTACTCAAGTAATTCAAAGCTCATTAGCACTTATCCCCAAAATGTGAAATGGCTGAAGAAGAGCTGGTCCCTGACAAAATGTAGGGTCAAGATACAAAAAATGGCATAACTCAGACACAAAAATGCTCTCCCCCCAAATTGTCTTTTTTTCTAAACAATTCATGTGAGGGAGACTACAGTCTTACATGGTAATGAGTCTGTGATTTATGAATGACAAAAAGCTAAGTAACCACATTAGTGTGTTCTCTCCCACATTCTTTTCCACAGTGAAGCCACCTGACAGCTATTCCTGGACCTAGAGAAAATTTCAGAGTTGAGACAAGGAAAAAGGGACTTGTTCTCAGTTAAAAGTTCCTATATCTTTTAAATACAAACTTGTCACATAAGATGCATCTGTACACATAAATGCCTACGGGCCAAATAAGGAACAGGATAGAAAAATAGTATACCATATTATACATTCATGTAAAAATGCACATCTATTCCCCATCAAGAAACTGGAATGAAATCTTACCTTCTATTACCTAAAGTTATATGATTTAGATTATAATAATAATTTATAAAATGAAATACTTCTTTTGATAACACCCAGAAAATATTGATTAATTCAAAAGCCTTATTTAAGCCTCAGAGTTCCAGGTGGTCTCTTAATAATATTTTCCCTCAACAGATATTTCTATCAGACCAATAATCATAACTGTACTTACCAATGTCTAAAATTCTCTTTTGTAGAGCTCCAATAAAAAGAAATGGTTCATCTTTACATGACTGAATGAGCGTACCAACCAATTCAGAGTTTGTTGCTAAGATGCAGGCATTTTCTTCACTGAGGTTGACCCCTGCCATGGAAGTCACATCATTGATGTCATCCTCATCTCTAATAGGAAAAAAAGTTACATTTTTTTGGTAGGATGCAAATGTGTGTGTATGTGTGTGTGTGTGTGAGTGAGAGAGTGAGAGAGAGACTGAGAGAGAGAGAGAGAAAGGGAGAGGGAGAAAGGGAGAGGGAGAAGGAAGGAGGAGGGAGGAGAGAGAGAATGGGTTACACAGAAAGCAAGAAAATTACAAATGTCTCCTTATAGAGCCGGGCGCGGTGGCGCAAGCCTATAATCCCAGCACTTAGGGAGGCTGAGACAGGAGAATTGCGAGTTCAAAGCCAGCCTCAGCAACCGCGAGGCGCTAAGCAACTCAGTGAGACCCTGTCTCTACATAAAACACAAAATAGGGCTGGGGATGTGGCTCAGTGGTCGAGTGCCCCTGAGTTCAATCTCAAGTACCAAAAAAAAAAAAAGATATCAAATGTCTCCTTATAACTAACGGCATTATTTTACTTAATTCATCCAATCAAAAGAAGACTTGAAGAATAGCTGTTTTTCCTAAAGATAAAAACTGGCATCTCTAAAAAGACTAGTATACATTTAATATAAGAAAAATGAATCAAGAAGGAATGTTGTCAGCCGGGCGCGGTGGCTCAAGTCTGTAATCCCAGCACTTAGGGAGGCTGAGACAGGAGAATCGCAAGTTCAAAGCCAGCCTCAGCAATGATGAGGCGCTAAGCAACTCAGTGAGACCCTGTCTCTACATAAAACACAAAATGGGGCTGGGAATGTGGCTCAGTGGTCGAGTGCCCCTGAGTTCAATCCCCAGTACCAAAAAAAAAAAAAAAAAAGAAGGAATGTTGTCTTTTAGAGTTTATCTTTCCCTCTCCAGGGAATGAAATACACCAAGAGTGATATGGAATTATACTAAATAATCCCCAAATCCATTGCAATAAAAAACAAAGAAATGAAAACAGACATATTTGTTTTTATCCAAGATAGTTAAAAGCTCTGCAGATTTCCATAGCCCACTCTATCATTTTATTGAGGGGCAGTAGAAACCCTTTGGGTCTTGAAAGGTCTATACCCACATAAGGCTTTTAAGAAGCTGCTTACTCAACTGGCTATTCTGAAATCAAATTGTTAAGACTAGTTTTGTTTTTCTGCTTCAGACTTCTAGGGTTCTCCATCTGTACCAAAGTTAAATACATCAAATCACATCCTTAAGCAAGTGGCTGCAAAGGTCTGTATATAAAATATAAAATTACATATATATACATACATGTACAAAAAGCATACATAAAATCGCAAAGTATTCTTGGGAGCCTTGCTTTGGAACAAAATAAAAACAGCTGTTTGTATCTCATAGAAATGCTGCACAGTTATAGTACTAAGGTGAATATGTATATATTTTAGGGTACAGAGAGAAGAAAAACTTTTCTTTTTTCATTCTATTTTTTGTGATACAAGGAATCAAACCCAAGGACCTTGTACAGCTGGATAAGCACTGAGCTATACCCGCACCCATAAAAAGAAAGAAATACTAAAATCCTTCCTAGTATCCTTTCTTCCATATGTAATAATAGGCAAGTTACTGGCAAATAACAGGCAAATGCCAATGACAATATAATTTAAACAAGTAAGATTATATAAAAAGATGCTGTTTCACTTTATTGCATGGGCCAAATGTTATATCACATAGTTTTATGTCAACAGATTTAATTATGAACCTCCTTGTGGTAATGCATCTGTGTCCAGAATGGGGGAAAAAATGTTTAATTGTCAAACACACAAGAATCAAACCCTCTGGTGTTCAACTTAAAAATGCAGTACATAAGGTGGGCAAGGGAAGAGGGATCCCATGTACAAACATATATAGAAAAGAAGCAAGATAAATGTGAGAGTTCAAAGTGAAGCAAAAAAAAAAAAAAGTCTTAACAGTATACTAATAGCTCAATATTAAAAGAAGTGTCTCTTTACTGGGGAAAAATTAATCTCTCAAACAACCAAATGAAATGGGAATTACTAGCCAGGCACAGTTGTGCACACCTACGAGAGACTTGGGAGGCTAAGGCAGAAGGATCTCAAGTTTGAGACAAATCTCAGTAATTTAGCAAGGAAGTAAGCAACTTAGTGAGATTCTACCTCAAATAAAAAAATAAAAAGGGCTGGGAATGTGGCTCTGTGGTTAAGAACCTCTGGGTTCAGCCCGGCGCAGTGACTCAAGCCTGTACCAGCACTTAGGGAGGCTGAGACAGGAGAATAGCGAGTTCAAAGCCAGCCTCAGCAAGGGCGAGGCACTAAGCAACTCAGTGAGACCCTGTATCTACATAAAACACAAAATAGGGCTGGGGATGTGGCTCAAGTGGTCAAGTGCCCCTGAGTTCAATCTCCAGTACAAAAAAAAAGAAGCTCTGGGTTCAATCCCAGGTACCAAAGGGGGGGTGGTGCATTATACAGTTATTGTCAGAGATATGGAATACTCAGAATGGCTCTAAGAATCAATTCCCCAAAATATACATTGGAGAAAAGACAGCCTTTACCAAATCATGCTGGGATCACAAGTTCAAAGCCAGGTTCAGCAACTTAGCAAGGCCCTAATCAACCCAGCAAGACACCGTCTCTAAATTTAAAAAAGGGCTGGGGGCTAGGCGCAGTGGTGCATGTCTATAATCCCAGTGGCTTGGGAGGCTAAGGCAGGAGTATGGCGAGTTCAAAAATTAGGCTCAGCAAAAGCAAGGTGCTAAGCAACTCAGTCAGTAATACTCTGTCTCTAAATAAAATACAAAACAGGGCTAGGGATGTGGCTCAGTGGTTAAGTGTGCCTGAGTTCAATCCCCAGTACAAAACAAAACAAAAAAAGCACTATAGGAAAGGATTTGGAATGTTTTCCAGATCCACAAAGAAATGATAAATGTTTGAGGAGACAGAAAATATTGCTCTGATTTGAGGACTGCATAACGTATATGTATATTAAAACATCACATGGCACCCCATATATATGTACAATTTTTATCCATTAATTTTTTAGAAAAAACTAAATACATTGGCAGAAGTCAGTTTACTCCAAAACAGAATCCTAATCAGCAATTAATCTCTGGAACTCAGTTTCCTCCTCGTAAAATGAATAACTTATATTAATTGCTTTGTGAAGTCATTGTCAGAAAATTAAAAGAATGAGGTAGTTCTCTTTGGACTGATAAAAGTAAAAGCACTGCATCTTGAATACATATATGCTCATCTGAACATAAGGTAAACCTAGAAAGATACATGAGAAATTCTCCTCCAGAGATGGAAATGGATTTGTGGGGCAGGAAAAAGAACTTTATACCATATTATGTACTTTTCCATCTTTTGAAATGTGTACTATAATACGTGGTTTATCCAACCAGAATGAGTAGTTAATTTTTTAAAAATAAACATTTTTTTAAAAACCTGCCAGGCACAGTGGTGCACACCTGTGATCCCAGCACTTGGAAAGGCTGAGGCAGGAGAATCTCAAGTACAAAGCCAGCCTCAGCAACACAAAGGCACTAAGCAACTCAGTGAGACCCTGTCTCTACATAAAACACAAAATAGGGCTGGAGATGTGGCTCAGTGGTCGAGCACCCCTGAGTTCAATCCCTGGTACAAAAAAATAAAATAAAATAACTAAAGACAGAAAATAAGATGAAGTTTACACATATAACTTCATTCCTTCCTTAAAAATAAAATTGAAGGTAATTCTATATGACCTATACACACATACATTCAAGACTGTTTATAAGTCAGGCAGGGTGGCCCACACCTGTAATCCCATCAGCTCAGAAGGCTGAGGCAAGAGGATCTCAGGTTCAAAACCAGCTTCAGCAACTTAGGGAGACCCTGTCTCAAAATAAAAAATAAAAACAAGGACTAGGGATGTGGCTCAGTGATTAAGCATCCTTGTGTTCAATTCCTGATACCAAAAAAAAAAAAAAAAAGACTTTATAATCCTAGATGTGTGCCAGTACATAAACTCCTGTAAACTGCATCTTGTTTCTCTAGAAGGGTTCCCGCAAAGCTCCTGTTGAGATCTCACACATAAGCTGAAAGGACCAGTACCAAGTCAAGCACAGTACATAAACTAAACAGAATTCCATGGGAGAAATAGTCTTTCAGAATCCACCAGCCCCTCCTTGCAAATAAGCAGGGAACTAACTGCCCAGTAAGGTTTGTTCTTCCCTGTCATCTCTCCTTCTATCTGGCCCCAAGCTGAACATAGTTCCCTCTAGTACAGCTGCCAGTTGCCATGGTTACAGATGACAGCAGAAGCAGAAGAGGACCCCTACCGAAGGAATAAGAAAAGGTGCCACAATAAACAGCACCCAAGTCCCAAGCTGTTTAAAAATCCCCTCCAGGAAAGGAGGCTGACTGAAAGAAAGGAAAGACAACACTGTTCCAGCAGCATTAAAGTCAGGACAAGAGAGGACAGTAATCAAGGCCATATTTGGATATATGTGATTCTGATATGTTCTTATTTAATTTTAAAGAAGAAAATGAGAATCACTGAACCAATTCTTAAAGTTTAATGCAGTGCCTTCTGATAAAAGCATTAGACAATCTTTTGTTTTAGAAGATACTCACAAAAGGAAACTTAATAGGAAATGCCTTCGCAGAAAAAGCTTTCAACTCAAGATTTTGTGGAGTGGAATACAATATTAGACATCCATTTATCATGCATTCTGGCTTTGGAAGCTGATCTAATTACTTTTGCTTTTGATAAAGTTACACTGTTCATGCCTGCCTTCTTAAATCTCTTCCACCCTCTTAGGATCTGCAATAGCATTATACTAATTCTTTTAAAGAAGAATGAATCACATTCCTTTTCTGTTCAAAAAACCCTTTCATGACCCCATGGTATCTGCCTGACATTGGAGGCCTTTCAGGTAGTGATCCCAGCTTTTCTCCTCCCTTCCATTACTTGCTATCACTACCTCCTACTGATTCCAGGTCTGCTCAGGATATTCCTTTCCTGTGCTGATCCTCCAATTTACGCTGCTTGCTTTTTCAGCTACCAAAGCCTTATCTATATACCAAACTCACTTTAAATACCTATTTTAAGCCGGGCCCGGTGGCTCACGCTTGTAATCCCAGCACTTAGGGAGGCTGAGACAGGAGAATCGCGAGTTCAAAGCCAGCCTCAGCAATGGCGAGGCACTAAGCAACTCAGTGAGACCCTGTCTCTACATAAAACACAAAATAGGGCTGGGGATGTGGCTCAGGGGTCAAGTGCCCCTGAGTTCAATCCCCGGTACCAAAAAAAAAAAA
>PVHX01017638.1:0-39359 GCA_004024805.1 Geosciurus inauris | reverse complement strand
CCCAGCCCTATTTTGTGTTTTATGTAGAGACAGGGTCTCACTGAGTTGCTTAGCGCCTCGCCCTTGCTGAGGCTGGCTTTGAACTCGCGATTCTCCTGTCTCAGCCTCCCTAAGTGCTGGGATTACAAGCGTGAGCCACCGCGCCCGGCTTGAAAACATTTTTAAAGTTTTAACAGATGGCATAACAAAAGGGAGATGGGGGGGCTGGGATTGTAGCTCAGCGGTAGAGCGCTTGCTTCGCATGTGTGAGGCCCTGGGTTCGATCCTCAGCACCACATACAAGAGCAATAAAATAAAGACATTGTGTCCATCTACAACTAGAAAAAATTAAAAAAAAAAAAAAAAAAAAAAGGGAGATAGGGAAATTGTTAAACATCAAAAGAGCTGTAAGAGATATCAATTTTGGAGATAATCTGGGGAATTTGAAGTGGATCCTGTCATATTAACAAATTATTAATTTAGAAATGTATAATAATGGTATGTAGGTTATCCTTAAGATAAAATACTTATAAGTTAGAAATATCTCCTAAAGTTTTTTCTGTATAATGAATGAGACTTGATTAAAAAAATCTTCAGGCCAGGCGTGGTGATGCACGCCTGTAATCCCAGCACTTTGGGAAGCTGAGACAGGAGAATCACGAGTTTGAAGCCGGCCTCAGCAACAGCAAGGCACTAAGCAACTCAGTGAGACCCTGTCTTTACATAAAAAACAAAAGAGGGCTGAGGATATGGCTCTGTGGTCAAGTACCCCTGAGTTCAGTACCCGGTAGCCAACCCCCAACCCTCAAAATCTTCAGAAACAAAAGTACAGCAGGGAGACAAGAAAAATAAATGGTTGAACCAATTAAAAAAAAAGATTGAAAAAAATATTGGCAAAAAATACCTGCTCAATCTACACAAGAGATTTGTTGTACTATACTATTTACTTTCTTCTGTTTCAAAATTTAAAAAAAAATTAAAAAACTAAACAACAGAATTCTGAAGACCAAAAGTCAACATATTGCATTTAAAAAAGATATGGCAAGATCAGGCATTGTGAGGTCCTCTTGTAATTCCAGCCAACTCAGGAGGCTGAGGCAGAAAGTAGCAAGTTTGAGGTCAGTCTCTACAATGCAGCCAGATCTCATCTCAAATAGAAAAAAAGGGGCGGAGGGAGCAGCTGGGAATGTTGGTCAATGGTAGAGCTCCCTTGGGTTCAACCCCCTGTACTGCAAAACAAATACATAAGTGGCAAAAAGCAGAAAGGATAAGATAACTCTATATAAGTGATATTAACAGGATTCTAAAACAGTCAATTGCCAGAAATTATTCTTCAAAGAAAAGTACATATTGTAAAAAATTTAATGATTCTGAAATCACTAAAATGTACAGCGATTAACCTAGGCACTATGGCATGAATCTGAATTGTTGGATGTTTGACATTAAGTAAGGTGCTTGATCTTTCTGAAAAATGGGGATAATAACAATATTTATCTAAGTACAATAATATTTATCCCAAGCTTTATTATGAATATTAAATACTGGCATACTGGAAACTAATGGCTACTATTATAACTAAAATCTCATTTATACTTATAAAAGCTAGGAAATTTGTGGGTGGTAAAAGGAGTAAGTTGCAAGTGTTACATCTGTACAGGAGGTGGTGTGGTAGAACCTGCTGGTTGTTTCCCATTGTCTACTCTCCTCTTCCTCTGTAATGGAATATCCTGAGTTTTAGCTGTGCACATGGCTGCCTAGAATAAAAATATTTACCAGTATTTACTATAGCTATGTCTGGCCACATGACTCAGTTCTGGCCAACAGGATGTAGTCAGAAATGGATATGAACTCCTAGGACAGATACTTTCTCACTGAAAACAAAAGCCATGTACAGTAAAGCAAGAAAATGAGCAAGGCTCTTTCTGATACCACAGAGTGCCAAGCCAGAAAGCCTGGGCTTCTTCCACTTGAGAGGGAAATCTATCTCTATCTTAACCTACTGTTATTTTAGAATTTTGTTTCTTGCAGCTAAACATTATCCTAACTACAATGAAAGACTATTATATCCTATTGAATTCTTCTAGCTGATAAGTAGAGAAAATAATTAAAAATATTTTATTTAAAAATTATGAAGAATTAAAATTTAATAGGTACAGAGGTGATGGTTGCATATCATGAATGTTCTATTCCACTGAATTGTTTGCTTTGAATGATTAATTTTGTTAAATAAATTCCCTTTCAATAAAAATTTTTAAATGCATTCTATAAATACTGTTTAGAAGAGACATTCTTAAAACAATGAGATTTTTAAAAAGTAGGGGATAGGCAAAAATCTGTCAGGCAAAGATAAAAACAAAACAAAAACCCAAATAGGATACAAAGCAAGAATGAAATGAAAAGAAAATGTAGAAAGCAAAAATCTCTGAAATACAAGTAGGAAACACAACTGCAGTTGTGAACCAACACCACTTTAACATATCAAGTAGGTCAAAATAGTAATTCAGACAATAAGAATAGTGTAATAATGACTTAGAAGCTATGTATTCAATTTTTTTTAAATATTTTTTTAGTTGTAGATGGACACAATGTCTTTATTTTATTGCTTTGTATGTGGTGCTGAGGATCGAACCCAGGGCCTCACGCATGCAAGGCAAGCGCTCTACCGCTGAGCTACAATCCCAGCCCCCGTGTATTCAATTTTGAACAATACAAAAATACATTCTCCAAATCAATGAAATTTAAGAAAAAAATTATTAAGTTATAATTTTAAAAAAAAATCCTCCATAGTGCTGGGCATGGTGGTGCATACCTGTAATCCCAGTGACTCAGGAAGCAGAGACAGGAGGATCGTAGGTTCATGGTCAGCCTCAGCAATTTAGCAAGACCCCGTCTCAAAATAAAAAAATGAAAAGGGCTGGGGATGTAGCTCAGTAGCCCTCATCCCGCCAAAATTTTAGAGAAATAGATGATTTTCTGGATAAGTTAATGAAATTGGAAATGGCTGGGCACAGTGGCCCATGCCTATAATCCCAGTGGCTCGAGAGGCTGAGGCAGGAAGATCGAGAGTTCAAAGCCAGCCTCAGCAACAGTGAGGCCCTAAGCAACTCAATGAGACCCTGTCTCTAAATAAAATATAAAATAGGCCTGGGGATGTGGCTTGGTGGTTTAGTGCCTACAAGTTTAATCCCTGGTATTCCCCCCGAAAAAAGAAATCAGAAATGTTCCCCAGCATGACTCTGGAGGTGTTTATACTCTTGTATATTTTTATCAAACATTACCCAATTGGTGAATTAATTAATTATTTTGGTACTGGGAATTGAGCCTAGGGGTGCTTAGCCACTGTGTCACATCTTCCAGCCCATTTTTATTTTCTGTTTTGAGATAGGGTCTCGCTAAATTGCTAAGGCTGGCCTTGAACTTGTGATCCTCCTGTCAGCCTCCCGAGTCACAGATTACAGCATGTGCCACTGTGTCCGGCCGACTGGTGAATTATTTATTCTATATATTCATATTGTATTTTAATAATCCTGACTAAAAATTCAACACAATAAGTAAAAAACCTGGGGCTTAGGGTGTAGCTCAGTGGCGGAGTGCTTACTGAACATGCATGAGAACTTAGGTTCAATCTGCAATCCCTCAAAAAAAAAAAATCTATCCAAAAGTACTACCAGACTAAGACACCTTTACAGGTGAGTTCCTTCAACTGATTCATGTATTCATTCAATGAATATTTTTTAATGGCAGGGGAGGGGTCTATGCCCTAGAAACTCTTCTAAACACTAGGGATTAGAACAGTAAATAAAAACAAATTGTTAACAGGCTAGCAGAGGAATAATAAATAAGTAAAACAAAAACAAAAATCAGGGAGATGTAACTTGCTGGTAGAGTGCTTGCCTAGCATGCTCCAGGCCCTGGGTTCATTCTCCAACCCCCCAATAAATAAATGAATAAATAAATAAAAATAAAAACAAAAATCAACTGTTAGTTGATGATCAGTGCTAAGTTAAAGTCCAGTAAGAGAAGACAGTGTATCTGGGGCCAGGGTACTGTTTTTTATTTTTTTGGGGTGGTGCTGGGGATGGAACCAGGGGCACTTAACCACTGAACTACATCTCCAGCCCTTTTTTTATTTTGAGACAGGGTCTTTAGGGCCTTACTAAATTGCTGGGGCTGGTCTTGAACTTGTGATCCTCCTGTCTCAGCCTTCTAAATTGCTGGGACTACAAGTGTGAGCCACCATGCCCTGCTCAATCCTATTTATTTTTTATTTTTGTGACAGGGTCTTGTTAACTTGCTGAGTTTGTGATTCTCCTGTCTCAGCCTCCACAGTAGTTGGGATAATAGGTGTGTACCACAGCACTTGGTTCAGATGGTCATTTATATAACTCATCTGGAAATAATTCTCTGATAAGGCTGACACCTTAAATAGGGATCCGATGCAAGTTAGAAACTAAATGCAGTGGGGTAATAGCAAATAGAAGAGAAAATCAAAGTGTAAAGGCCTAGCAGCATGAGTTATTGGGCATGGCTTAAGAATAAGTAGGCCAGTTGGGTTAGATAGGAGTAAGTGAATAGTGGTAGATGGTATCAGAAAGGAAATAAGTCATGGCAGGGATATATTTTTTTCCCTGAATGACAGAGAAATACTCTGGAGGGGTTTGGAGAAACAATGTTAAACATTCTAATTTTTATCTCTCTCTCTCTTTTTTTTTTTTTTTGGTACCGGGGATTGAACTCAGGGGTGCCTGACCACTGAGCCACATCCCCAGCCCTATTTTGTGTTTTATTTAGAGACAGGGTCTCACTGAGTTGCTCAGCGCCTTGCCATTGCTGAGGCTGGCTTTTAACTCGTGATTCTCCTGTCTCAGCCTCCCTAAGTGCTGGGATTATAGGTGTGCGCCACCACACCTAGCTCCAATTTGTATCTTAAAACATCATTCTGGCTGCAGTGTTAGGATTAAACTGAAGAGGAGGCAAAGATGGAGATCAAGAAAGATTACTGAAAAGCTACAAGCAGGAGAAAATAACATTTTAGACTAGGATAGTAAGATGGATATGGTTCAATAGCTGGATTCCAGATATATTTCAAAGGCAGTGATAGTAGTGCTAACAGATTGAAGGTGGGTCTGAGGGAGTCCAAGCAATATATATTTTCCAGGTCACAAAAAGAGAAAAGCTGCTTCCTATTTCATTTTATAAAGTCAGCATACTGTAGCTCCAGCACAGTGCACACCTGTAATCATAGCTACTCTGTTGGCTGTAGGAGGAGGATCCAAGTTCAAACTTCAAAACCAGCCTGGGCAACTCAGCAAGACCCTATCTCAAAATAAAAAATAAAAAGGGCTGAGGATACAGCTCAGTTGTAGAGTAACTGCCTAGCATGAGGGAGCCCCTTCCAAAGGGAAAAGAGAAAGATTTAACTACTCAAAATTTTAATCTCTTTCAGAAAATTCTATAGATAGTGGAAAGTAAATTGTATGAAATATTTCTAATATAAATGACTGAAAAAGAATTAAAATCCTTACTATCAAGGCCCTAAAAATAAGTGAAACATCTTTTAATTTAAAATGGACAGATTCGTTATAGTCTCGTCAGAAAACTTGGGAGGAACCACCATTTGACCCAGCTATCCCACTCCTCAGTTTAAACCCAACAGACTTAAAATCAGCATACTACAGTGATGCAGCCACATCAGTGTTCATAGCAGTTCAATTCACAATAGCTAAACTATGGAACCAATCTATATGCCTGTCAATAGGTGAATGGATAAAGAAAATGTGATATATATACACAATGGAATATCACTCAGCTTTAAAGAAGAATGAAATTATGGCATTCGCTGGTAAATGGATGGAGCTGGAGAATATCATGCTAAGCAAAATAAGCCAATCCCAAAAAAGCAAAGGCTAAATGTTTTCTCTGATATGCGTATGCTAATTCACAATAAGGGGGCGGAACTAGGGAAAAATAAAGGTACTTTGGATAGAACAGTGGGGAGTAAAGGAGTAAAGAGGAGGCGGTATGGAGGTGGGAAGGATAGTAGAATAAATTGGACATTATTACCCTATGTGCATATATGATTACCCTATGTGCATATATGAATCTACATCATGTACAACCAGAAGAATGAGAAGTTATACTCCATTTATGTATGATGTGTCAAAATACATACTATTATCATGTATAACTAATTAGAACAAATAAAAAAAGAAATATTATCAAATCATTAAAAAAAATGGACAGAGCTGGGGATGTAGCTCAGTGGTAGATTGATTGCCTAAGCACGCAGGAGGCCCTGGGTTCAATGCCCAGCACTGCAGGGGAGAAAGGGGAAAGAAAAAAAAAAACATAAGGGTACATGACAAGGTAATTAAGAAGAAAACAAATGTTATGCTCAGAAGTCCCTGAGAATTCGTCTTTTGCTGTAAATTCGTTTTTCTTTTTTTGGTATTGGGGATTCAACCCAGTTTTATCATTGAACTTAAAAAATCTTTTCTTTTGAATTCTGAGACAGAGGCTCTATAAATTACCAACACTGGCCTCAAATTTGCAATCTTCCTGCCTCAGCCTCGGGAGTTGCTGGGATTAAAGCATGCACCACTGTGCCCAGCTTGGAATTTCTTTTTCTTTCTTTCTACTCCCCTTCTCCCCCACATGGTACTATGGATTGGACCTAGGGTCTTCTGCATGCCATGCAAGTGTATGACCCTAAGTTACACCCCCAGTTGCAGAATTCCTCTTTTTTAAAGATTTTCAAAGTTAGTTTATTAGTTATTAGTGGAAATTACCATTACTTCAAAGACCCATTTGATTTATTTGATGGTACTGGGATTGGACCTAAGGGCTTGTGCATGGTAGAAAAACGCTCTACCTATCACTGTACCATATTCCCAGCCCTTTTTGTTTTGTTTTTATTTTGAGTCAGGGTCTTGGTTTAATTTCCCAGGCTGACCTTGAACTTGCAATTCTCCAGCCTCAGCCTTCTGAGTAGCTGGGATTAAAGATCTGTACCAAAGAGCCTGGCAAATCCATTTTATTTTTAGCTCTAAAATGGAATAACAAGCCGGGTGTGGTGTCGCATGCCTGTAATTCCAGCACTTTGGGAGGCTGAGACAGGAGAATTGTGAGTTCAAAGCCAGCTTCAGCAAAAGTGAGGCGCTAAGCAACTCAGTGAGACCCTGTCTCTACATAAAACACAAAAAAGAGCTGGGGATGTGGCTCAGTGGTTAAGTGCCCCTGAGTTTAATCTCTGGTACCAAAAAAAAGGAATAACAACTTAGCTCACTGTATTTATTGTTTGCTGAAAAGTATATTTACTAGGGGGCTGTGGTTATGGCTCAGTGGTAGAGTGTTTGCCTAGCATGTGTGAGGCACTGGGTTCAATCCTTAGCACCACATAAAAAATAAATAAAATAAAGGTATTGTGTCCATCTACAACTAAAAGTAATTTTTTTTTTTAAGTATACTTACTACAGCTGGGCGCGGTGGCACAAGCCTGTAATCCCAGCACTTAGGGAGGCTGAGACAGGAGAATCCCGAGTTCAAAGCTAGCCTCAGCAATGATGAGGCGCTAAGCAACTCAGTGAGACCCTGTCTCTACATAAAACACAAAAAAGGGCTGGGGATGTGGCTCAGTGGTCAAGTGCCCCTGAGTTCAATCTCCAGCACCAAAAAAAAAAAAAAAAGTATACTTACTAGTCTTTACTCCAACAATTATAATGGCTATTTAAAAAAATCAAAGCTAGATTTAAAAGTCTAAAGATTGCCATCCCTAAGAATATTCTAAAGAATATTCTAAAGGATGTGTTATGTTAGAAAACATATCCCAAAACTCTTAAGTGATAGAAACAGTGTTAATGTAAATGTGTGCAAATTTCTGTTGGTTAGTGAAGGAGTTTTGCTTACAATAAATAAGCTCCTAATGGTCCAAATTTCCTTCAGATAGCAATGATAAACTTGGGTAAAATTACAAAAAATACTTGAAAGTACTAGATAGTAAATCAACATAGGCAGATTCACAAAGGGACTTGACACTCAGAAGAAGGGGCTGGGACAGAGTGAGTTAGCTCTGTTTTAGGTTGAGGGCAGGTCACAGATGGTGGTTCCATACAGAACTAAAACTGTCTCTTTTTTTTTTTTTTAGTAGCAGGGATTGAACTCAGAGGCACTTGACCACTGAGCCACATCCCCAGTCCTATTTTGTATTTAATTTAGAGACAGGGTATCACTGAGTTGCTTAGTGCCTTGGTTTTGCTGAGGCTGACTTCAAACTCAAGATCCCATCCTGTCTCAGCCTCCCAAGCCACTGGGATTACAGGTGTGTGCCATCGTGTCCAGCTAGAACTGAAACTCTTTTGGAAAACTCAAGGTCTCTTTGGCCTGAAGAAACACAAGACACTGTTCAGGACAATGAAAGCTGCTAGAAAGCAAGGAAGGAAATCCCAGAAAGGAGCTAGCCAGAGAGAAGACAACTCACATTTGGTGTATAAGCAATGCCTGAACTTCTGGCTGATTTCTGAAATACGCGGGCAGTTTGTGCAGTCACACAAATAGACAAACAAAATGGCTATCTGACTTACTACAGTTTGAATCCAACCAACTGAAATCCCACTAAAATAAAATGATCAATCCTCTCTGGAGGAATAAAACAAAACCCAAGCTTCCACAACATAACATTCAAAATTTCAGGATAAAATTCAAAATTCTTTCAATACACAAAGAAAAGGCAATATGTGATGTATTCTCAAGAAAAAAAGTCAGTAAGTAGAGTTCAATTCTGAAATAACCCAAATGTTGGAATTAACAGCAAGATTACCAAAGTTACTATAACTGTATTCAATGAAGAAGATATGATTGAAACATATAAAAAGAAATTCTAAGAGAAACAAAAATTATGAAAAAGAACTAAATGGAACTGCTAGAACTAAAAACACCCTAAATAGAATTTAAAAGTCCCTGGACTTAACAGACTATGGACACGACAGAGAAGTTAGTAAATCTGAAGCCGGAACAATAGAAATCATCTAATCTGAATAACAGAGGGGGGAAAAAACAGAAAATAAATTAATAAAGCTGAAGATAGATGGGGGAGCAAGCAAAAGGCCTAAATATTATGTGTAACTGAATCCAAGATAGAGAAGACTAGAGTGGGGGGAAAACCTCCCAAAACCCCCCAAAAAAACCCTTCAGTCATGTTCAGACGTTCTCCCCAAATTTGGTGAAAGAAATTATAGATCAAAAAACAGAGCTAAAAGCCGGGTGTGGTGGCACATGCCTATAATCCTAGCACTTTGTGAGGCTGAGATAGGAGGATCCCGAGTTCAAAGCCAGCTTCAGCAACAGCGAGGCGCTGAGCAACTCAGTGAGACCCTGTCTCTACATAAAACACAAAAATAGGGTTGGCGATGTGGCTCAGTGGTC
Source organism: Geosciurus inauris (assembly GCA_004024805.1). Taxonomy (NCBI): domain Eukaryota; kingdom Metazoa; phylum Chordata; class Mammalia; order Rodentia; family Sciuridae; genus Geosciurus; species Geosciurus inauris. The sequence continues at coordinate 29,960 of PVHX01017638.1, read as the reverse complement.
GAGTGCCCCTGGGTTCAATCCTTGGTAACAAAAAAACCAAAAACAACCCCCCCCCAAAACGGAGCTAAAGCCAAAACCCAAAAGCCATATAATGCAAAGAAAAATCACACTAGACATATCGTAACAAACTACTGAAAACTAAAGATGCAGAGAAAAATCTTTAAAGTAGCCAGAGAAAAATGATACATTACATAGAGAGAACAATCTGAATGTCTTATCAGAAGCCTCAGATGCTTTAAGACAATGGACAAACATATTAAAGTACTGAAAATTTTCCATATTCAGTATAACATCTTTTAAATGAAAGTGTAATAAAGTTACTTTCTGACAAAAGAATACTAAGATAATTTTTTACCAGTAAACCTGCTGTACAAGTGGAGCTAAAGCTCTTCAAACCAGAGGAAAATTATATCATTTAGATATCTGGCTTTTCATGAAGCATTAGTAAATACTGTATAAACAACAAATTTCCTATCCTCTTAAATTTGTGTGTATATTATTTATTTAAAGCAAAAATCATAACATTTTACAATAGATGCTGGAAAAACTGAATATCCACATGCAAAAGAATTAAGTTGGGGGGTTGGGATTGTGGCTTAGTGGTATAGCACTTGCCTTTCATGTATAAGGCACTGGGTTCGATCCTCAGTGCCGCATATAAATAAGTAAATAAAATAAAGGTCCATCAACAACTAAAAAAAAAATTAAGTTGGATCCTTTCTTAATAACATATGCAAAAATTAACTCAAAATGGATGAAAGATCTAAACTTTGTAGCCAAAACTACAAAACTCTTAGAATAAAATACAAGAGAACATCTTCATAATTAAATTTGGGAATGACTTCTGGGATATGTACCAAAGGAACAGACAACAAATGAAAAGAATAGATAAAATGGTAAATTTTATGTTATGCATTTTATGCCACACCTCCTCCCACAAACCTAAAATAACAATGAATAATAATTTCATCAGCACAGGGATTTAGTATTATCTAAAATTTACTAATACTAGCTGGATATGGTGGTGCACACTTGTAATTCTAGCTACTCGGGAGGCTGTGGCAGGAGGACTGTAAATTTGAGATCCCTGGGTAATTCAGCAAGACCCTGTCAAGATGAAATTTTAAAAGGACTGATAATGTAACTCTCGTAGAGTGCCCCTGGGTTCAATTTCTGGTACTGCAAAAACAAACAACAGCAAACTAACCTAATACTAAGTTAGTAGGATTAAAATAGCTTTTCTTTTGTTTGTTTTTGGAGACAAGGTCTCACTAAATTGCCCAGATCCTCCACCTCACTGTCCCAAGTTACTGGTGTATAGTATTTTATGGTATATATGATATAATGTAACTATATTACATATTGTAGCATTTTAAATATAAAGATATAGACTAATTAAAAGCAAATGAGTGGGCCAGGTGCAATGGTGCATGCCTATAATCCCAGTGATGCAGGAGGATCACAAATTCAATGCTAGCCTCAGCTATATAGCGAGGAGGCCCTAAGCAACTTAGCGAGTGAAACTCTGTCTGAAAATTTAAAAAAAGGGTTAGGGATGTAGCTCAGTGCCCCACTCCCCCCAAAAAACAAAAGCAAATGGATAGGAAATGATAAATGAAAATAGTAAACAAAAGAATGCTGGAGCAGCTATGTTAATATCAGATAAAATAAGATTTTGAAAGCAAAGAATTACCAGAGATAGGAGAGGGTAAATTAATTAAGAAGACCCAATTAATTATATACATGCCTAATAGCGCAGCTCCAAAATATATGAAGTAAAAACTGACAATTAAAGGGAAGAACAATAGCCACAATTATATTTGGAGATATTAACAACTTCTCTCAAAAATTAATACAAGACCAGGGCTGGGATTATGGCGCAGTGGTAGCGTGCTCGCCTGGCATGCGGGAGGCACTGGGTTTGATCCTCAGCACCACATAAAAATAAAATAAAGATATTGTGTCCACCTACAACTAAAAAATAAATATTTAAAAAAAAATTAATATAAGACCAATATAAAATATTAGTAAAGATACAGAAGATCTGAACAACTATCAATTGCTTTGACCTACATTTATAAAACTCTATATCCAGCCAGGTGTGGTGGCACATGTCTATAATCCCAGTGACTAAGGAGGCTGAGGCAGGAAGATTGCAAGTTCAAGGCCAGTCTGGGCAACTTAGTGAAAGCCTATGTCAAAATAAAAAGTAAAAAGATCTAGTTCAGTGTTATAGAGCATCCCTGCATTCAACCTCCAGAATTGCAAAAACCCATCCCCCACAAAACAACTCCTCAAACCCCCTCTACATTCTACAACTACAAAACACATTTTTTCAAATGCATACAGAATGTTTTTTCAAGTTAGACATGTGCTGAGCCATAAAATAAGTTTCAATAATTTTAAAAGGAATGAAATTATGCAGACAGTGTTTTCTGATAACTAAATTAAACTAGAAATCAATAACAAATACTCAGAAAATCTCCAATATTGGGAAATTAATACATTGATAATGTGTCAAAGAAGATATTATATGAAATATTAGTGATATCTGTAAGCTAAATGATAATAAAAACAAAAACATAAAAATCTGTGGGATAGAGCTAAAGAAGTGCTTAGAGGAAGAGTTAAAGCTTTAAGTATATTTATTAGAAAAGTCTAAAAGCAATGACTGACCTAAAGTTCTCAGCTTAAAAAGCTAGAAATAGAGGGGCTGGGGTTGGGGTTCAGTGGTAGAGTGTTTGCCTAGCGTGTGTGAGGGGTTCAATTCTCAGCACCACATTTTAAAAAAGAAAAAATATATATATATAAAAGTTAGAAACAGAAAAGTAAAAATAATATAATTAAGATAACAGAAATTAATAAATGATAGTAAAGACATATTATAAATCACTTTATGCCTACAAAATGGCACCTTAGATGAAATGGATTTCTTGAAAACTAAAAATCACATACCAATGTTGTTTAAACATAAAATGGATAATATGATGAAACAGAATATATGCATAACTATATATTAAATTGAATGAATGAATTACCGAAATTTCCTATAGAAACCAGTCGATGTGGTCTTGAGTAAATTCTATTCAACATTTAAGAAAAAGATTAACTGCACTATTACACAGTCTTTCCACAAATGGAGGACAGAGGTTATACTTTCTAAGTCATTTAATAAGGTCAAAATAATTCAAAGGTAAGGTCACAAAGATTTTTACCAAAATATTAACAAATCCACTCCTGTAAATAGAGTTTATTTAAGTAATGCAAGGTTGTTTTAACACTTAAAAATCTATCAGTGACTCTTAAAATTTAACAATAAGAAAACAAAATAGCCGGGTGCGGCGGCTCAATCCTGTAATCCCAGCACTTAGGGAGGCTGAGACAGGAGAATCGTGAGTTCAAAGCCAGCCTCAGCAATGGCGAGGTGCTAAGCAACTCAGTGAGACCCTGTCTTTACATAAAACACAAAATAGGGCTGGGGATGTGGCTCAGTGGTCGAGTACCCCTGAGTTCAATCCTCAGTACCAAAAAAAAACCCCCAAAAAACAAAATAATCTGCTGATGCAGTGGTATACCTATAATCCCAGCAGCTCTGGAGGCTGAGGCAGGAGGATCGCAAAGTTCAAAGCCAGCCTCAGCAACTTAGGCCCTAAGCAACTCAGTGAGACCATGTCTCTAAATAAAATATAAAGAGGGGGCTAGGGATGTGGCTCAGTGGTTAAGCAGTCCTGGGTTCAATCTCTGGTACCAAAAGAAAAAAAAAAATGAAAAGAAAACAAATAATCCAATTTAAAAATGTGTGAGGCTTGAAATGTAGATTAGTGGTAGAAAGCAAGCTCAGCATGCAAAAAGCCCTGGATTTTTTTTTTTTTGGTAGTTGCAGATGGACAGCATGCCTGTATTTTATTTATTTATTTTTATGTGGTGCTAAGGATCAAACACAGTGCCTCACATGTACTAGGCAAGTGCTCTGCCACTGAGCTACAGCCCCAGTCCAAAGTCCTGGATTTAATATCTAGCGCATGCTGATGTGTACGCACACACTAAGACAAAATATCTGAACAGACACTTTATCAAATTATATATATATATATAAAGGCATGAAAAAGTTCCATATCATGTCATAGAAAATTGAAAATTAAAAAGAAAAAACTACTGCATGCCTAGATTTGTAAGTAAAATGTAGAAACAACTAAACATATAATGGCATAAAAAGTATTTAGGGATAACCTTAACCAACAATGCATAAGACCTCTACAATTAAAACTATACCAAGGCTGGTAGCACATGCTTGTTACTCTAGCTACTAGGGAGGCAGAGGCAGGAGGATTAGAAGTTGAAGACCAGCTTGGGAAACTTAGTGAGACTTGTCTCAAAACAAAAACAAGGGCTGGGGTTGTGGCTTAGTGGTAGAGTACTTGCCTAGCATGTGTGAGGCACTGGGTTTGATTCTCAGCACTGCATACAAATAAAATAAAGGTCCATCAACAACAAATACAAAAAAAAATAATTAAAAACAAAACAAAGCTGGGCACGGTGGCACAAGCCTGTAATCCCAGCACTTTGGGAGGCTGAGACAGGAGAATCACGAGTTCAAAGCCAGCCTCAGCAACAGCGAGGTGCTAAGCAACTCAGTGAGACCCTGTCTCTACATAAAACACAAAATAGGGCTGGAGATGTGGCTCAGTGGTTGAGTAACCCTGAGTTCAATCTCTAGTACCAAAAAACAAACAAACAACAAAAACAAAACAAAACAAAACAAAAAAACCAAACCAAAACCAAAACCAAAACAAAAAGAAGACTGGGATACAGTTCAACGGAATGGTGCACCTAGGTTCAATCCCTGTACTGCCTAAACCAAAAAGCAAACAAAATGCCAAAAGTCTATAAAAGAGACCTAAGTAGAAGACTACTGTTAAGATGTCAATTCTATCCAAACTGATACATAAAATAAACTCACTTCCAATTACAACTCCACTGTTTGTCAAAATGATTGTTAAATAAATCAATGAAAATGAAGAGAGAGCACAGGAGAGCTCTACTTAAATGCTTATCTGATATTTGACAGAAGTATTAAAGCAATCCAGCGGAGGCAAAGAATGCCTTTGCAACAAATGTGCTGGAATAACAGTATATCCATGTGGGGAAAAAAGCCAAAACTCAATCCTTACCTTGCAAAATCCTTACTATATACAACATTAATTTGAAATGGGTCATAGACCTAAATGTAAAAACTAAAACAATATAGCTTTTAGAGAAAAACCAAGTAAAATAGCTTTATAACTTAGGAGTTTTAGTTCTCAAAAAAGTAATATCTAAAAAATAAAAACATGGTAAGTTTGATTTTATTACAATTAAAAACTTTTGCTCACCAAAAGATAGTTAAGAAAATAAATAAGCAATAGTCTGAGTGAAAATATTTATAGAACATACATCTGACAAAATACTTGTATCCAGAATACACAATAAGAAAGCAAACAAGCCAATGAAAGAAAACAGGCAAAAGATCTGAATAGATCCTTCATAAAGAAGATATCTAGGGTGGTAGCTCAGTGGTTAAATGCTTGCCTAGGACATGTGAGGCACTGGGTTCAATCCTCAGCACCACATAAAAATAAATAAAATAAAGGTATTGTGTCCATTTATAACTTAAAAAAAGAAAAAAGATATCTAGCTGGTTTCTTTGACACACGCCTGTAATCCCAGTGACTTGGGAGGCTGAGGCATGAAGATCACAAGTTTGAAGCCAGCCTCTTCAATTTAGCGAGACCCTGTCTCAAAATAAAAAGTTAAAAGGGATAAAGATGTAGCTTAGTGGTAGAGTGTTTGTCTAACATGTACAAGGCTCCTAGTCAATTTTACATACACACACATATTCTGAAGGATTAAGGAAACAAATGTACTGATGACATATATAAAAATAAATAGAATGAAAAATAAAAAAGGATGGATGGATGAAGAAAGAGGGAAGGACAGATAATAATAAGTACAATAGAACGAGAAAGTATACAGGTATGGGTTGTAAGTGAGCTCACTAAAAAATGCTTTCAACTTTGTTAGATAATAAAATGGTAGAAAATGAATTACATTACAAAAAAAGACAACATTTTGATTTGCTGAATGTAGTCCAATTAAAAACAGATCATTAGATCATTAGCTTCACTAGATTATTAGCTGTTAGGGAGGCGTGTTAAAGGGCAGTGTCAGAGTGCCAGCCTTGCCACTTTAAAGTCTTCAGTTGCTGCCTCATAACATTGGCTTTTATCTACATCTCCAAATTCTAAAGACTATAAATGTTGAAAATGTAAAGGCAGTTTCAATATCCACAAGGCAAGACTGGGAACAAGAGATATACATTTGGTTCCTGCAGTGGGCAGGGAAGGGGCAATGGCAAAGCTAAGTCAGAAGTGGCTGCTCACTTAGAGCCTCTTAGGCTCGAGTACTTCTGTGTCTGGACATCAGCCCCATATACTGACTTAAAACATGGAGAAACTAGACAAGTTCATTGGTGGGACCAGCCAGAGGAGCTGAAACAAGTCCTGTAAACAATAAATGTTTATCTGGGCAGATAACCTGGCAGAGAGCCTCATCCTGATTTTAGGCAACTTGAAACCCACAGCATGAGGCTGAGAGCAGAGGGTCCTTTCCTCTTTGCCACATGGGTAGGAAGCAGAGATGGAAGGTGGTCCTGGCTTCCACCACAAAAGAGGCAGTAGGAAGCCACTCTCTGCAAATATGCCAGCTTTTTCCCTACTGGGTGATGGCCAGATTCCCTTAAACACAGTGGGTGGGGACGGAGAAGTCAAGTCAACCAACACTAAACAATGCCACCGCATAAAGCTGGCTGTCACACCACAGCCCTGAAGGTATGAGGCGCTCTGGCGTGTTTGGCTGCTGCCACAGGAACCACATTGGCTGAGGGCTTCCCCAGGCCTGGGTGGGAGGCTTGTCACTGACTGGCCACACACACAGGCTCAGTCGCCACCTCGGTCAGTGGCAAACAGCTGCTGAGAGGGGAGGAGCAGACCCAGGGCAATGTGCGTTGAACAGCAAAATCTCCCACTTCAGGAGACTCCAGACAATATTTATAAGAGCCATATGGCTTAAACCTCTTGGAGGTACCAGGAAAAAGGCTGTGCTAGGGAAAGAGGCAGCTGGAAGGAAGAACTGGAGGTGGGTGATGGCATGGAGACTACTTTCACTGCCAACTGACTGCACTGACGACTGACTCCACAAACAATTCTACCACCAGTTCTGAAACCCTAACTGAGTGATTAAATCTTGGCCTGGCTATTCCTCCCACCTCTATGTCTCTGCCCACACTCTTCTTGGAAGGGGAGCAGATAGGGAAGTGGAAACAACAGTTTACCTAAAGGGAAAGTTCAGCTCTTGCACAGCAGACTAATGCTGAGTTCTTCTCCAGGGAATGGCACAGAGATAGATTAAGAAAGGTTCTTTGCTCTGAAGCAGCAACAAAGCCCAGAAGAACAATAAGGGTGTGGATCTCAGAGTCCAGAGAAGTGTGTGTGTTGTCTTTATTGGGAGGGGGAGGGGGGAATGCCAATTCATTCTTTTGACTTCATTCGCACTTACAGCTGCTTTATAATCATTTCCTGAAAACACAGTAGGAAGAGAGTGGTATTTGCTCACCGCACCCTCCATCTAACTGGCCCCAGTAATCCAAATATGTTTTAAACTGAGAAGAGGCCAGCTTTCTGCCTTTGGCAGCACTGAAGGCCAGACATTACTAGCACTCCTGTGAACAGCTCAAGGCTCCACCCAAATCAGACTGCACACACTGAAATCCAAGAGGAATATCATTCCAACACAACAACCCAGGAAAGAGGGGAGAGATGAGAAAGCTGGGTGGGGCAGCTGGGACACTTCTAAGTTCTGACACCAGAACACCCAAGTGGTTAGCACAGGCATTCTGGTAGCATGGTGACAGATCAACTGTAGTGTGGGAAAACCCAAACACTATAATAAAGAAGTTGCCTCTGCATGAAGAAGAGGGGTGAGAATAAGGGTGGGATATAAGGGCAATAAGGGTGGAGAATAAGGGTGGGCAGCAAGGTGGAAAAATAAATTTGAGGGAAACTGGCTAGCTGCTAGGCTAGTCCAATTCTGAAAACATAAGGGATGCTTCAGTTTCTTTTCAGAAGAAGCTGAAGCAGGGTGGTTATGGGGAGGCCAGGATACACAGTTCCATTTCTATAGTGGATTTACAGGGTTTCTCTGCAAGAAGCACCACAAACTCACTGCTTCTGGCTGTCAAAGGTGAAAGGAACTTCTTCCTGCAGAGTTGTGTCTAATAGCCTTTGGGCTCTAAGACACCAATTTCACTTCTTTAAGTTTTCCTGTTTACTCTGAAAAGATCTGCAATATCCCTGAGGGGCTTTTAAGAATGCTAGCGGGGGCTGGGATTGTGGCTCAGTGGTAGAGCGCTTGCCTCACATGCATGAGGCACTGGGTTCGATCCTCAGCACCACATAAAAATAAATAAAGATATTGTGTCCATCTACAACTAAAAAAAATTTATAAAAAAAAAGAATGTTAGGGAGTGGACAGGAGACTAGCCCCAGTCCCAGGGATGTAGCTCTTTTGCATCTTCATATTACTTCTTACCTGACAGGAAAGAAAATGGATGCTGAAGGAAGTTTCCTGGCTTAATTAATTAATTATTTTGTTTCTGATGTGCAGGGATCTCTTGGACTCTTGGTCCGAAAGGAAAACGTAACTGGGAGTGTAACAATTAAAGGCTTGTAAAGGCATTTTACTTGTAAAGGCATTTTAAAAAAATTGTTCTTCCCATGAGAATACCAGAATGGTGAACAAAACATAAATGCTTTAAAATAATCACCATCTTCATTTGGACAGGGTATTGCTTTTGGGTACATGGTCCCTGCTTCTATGGAAATAGGAAAGGCAGAAAGTTCCATTTCTGCCAGAGGCAGAGTTGTTTTTTTGCTAGATTTTATTTATTTATTTATTCATTCGTTCATTCATTCTAAGCAGTTATACATGACAGCAGAATGCTTTTTTTTTAATGCAATAGGTTCTCTTAGGTTCTGAAGAAAACCAGACACATCCAAAAGAAATCAAGAAAAAAGGTCTGGGGCTGGGGTGTGGCTCAGTGGTGGGGTGCTTGCCTAGTACCAGTGAGGCATTGGGTTTGATAAGCAGCACCACATAAAAATAAATAAATAAATAAAAAGGTATTGTGTCCGTCTACAACAAATATGTGTATGTGAGGGAGGGAGGGAGGGAGGGAGGGAGGGAGGGAGGAAGGAAGGAAGGAAGGAAGGAAGGAAGGAAGGAAGGAAGGAAGGAAGGAAGTAGGTAGGTCTGGTACAGCCTGACATATAGCCACCTCATATCTCCCAGAGAGAGATGACCTGAAGGGACAGTACCTATGTCTGTTGCTGCCATATTCAGGCCCCTTTAACTATGTATTCCCTGTAATCCATTCATTCTAAGACCAATAATGATTCAGACAACTATAGTGATCATCACAGTCCAATGTTTTAAAAAGAAAAGCACACCTGACGATGATTTTCTAGGACTGTGCTGTCCAACAGGGTGGTCATTAGCCATATGGTGGCTACTTAAATTCAAGTTACCTAAAATTAAATATGATTAAAAACTCAGGGTCTGGAATGTAGTTCACAGATAGAACACTTGCCTAGCATGTGCAAGGCCCTGGGTCTGATTCTCAGTACTGGGGGTGGGGGAACCAAATCTAGTTAATGAAAAAATATCATATCATATTCATGGATTGGAAGATCTAATAAAGTTAAGATGACAACAATACCTAATCAATCTTCAATGTAATTCCCATCAAATCACAATGACAGTTTTTTCAAGAACAAACAAAAAATCCTGTAATTCAGCTGGGTGCAGTGGTGCATGCTTCTTGTAATCTTAGCGACTTGGGAAGTGAGGCAGGAGAAGTACAAATTCAAAGCCAGCCTTAGAATCTTAGTGAGACCCTGTCTCATAATAAAAAACAAAAGGAGGGCTGGAGTTATGGTGCAGTGATAGCATGCTCACCTAGCACGCGTGAGGCACTGGGTTTGATCCTCAGCACCACATAAAAATAAAATAAAGATATTCTGTCCGCCTACAACTAAAAAATAAATATTTAAAAAATAAAAATAAAAAATAAATGAAAGGAACTTGGAATGTATCTCAGTGGTTAAGCACCCCCAAGTTCAATCCCTGGTTAAAAAAAAAAAAATCCTATAATTCATATAGAATGTCCAGGGGCCCAAACAGCCCAATTATCTTGAAAAAGAACAAGAGTTGGAGGATCATGCTTCTTGATTTCAAAACTTACTACAAAGTTAAAGTAACAAAAACAGTATGGTACTGGTATAAGGACACAAATAATGCCCAGTAAAATAAAACAGAGAGCCCAGAAGCAAACCCTCGTTTTTATGATTAAATTTTTACAAGAGTGCCAAGATCATTCAATATAAAAAGGACAGTGTTTTCAACAAATGATGCTGGAAAAACTGGATATCTACATGGGAAAGTTGAATCCTTACCTAAAACACATATAAAAATCAACTCAAAATAGATCAAACCCAGGCTTCCCTCATATTAGGAAGCATTCTTATCACTGAACTATGTCCCTAGCTCCAAGAAATGATTCTTGATACATTAAAGAAAAATATAGAGAACAATCAATAAACACCAGTGTTCAATCCTCAGCACTGGAAAAGGGGGGGTGGGTGAGAATACAGGGCTATTTTAGGAAGGATACAATATTCTACATTAGAAATTACTGTATATCCTCATATTAACAGGCTAAAAATAGAAAAACTGTGATCACCAACAGATGGTGGAAAAATAATAAAATTCAGCCGTTATTTATAATAATAATAATAATAATAATAATAAAACCTCAGCAAACTAGGAATAGAAGATAATACCCTTAACCTGATAAAAGATACTTATTGGAAACCTAGTAAATACCAGATTTAATTATGCAACTTTAAAAGCATGCTATCGAAGTAAGAATAAAGTAAGGACTTCTGTTATTATGGCCCTTATTACAGAAATAATAAAACAGTTCAGTAAGGAACAGTATTCACATTCATACTGTTAGTAGTTAACTAGGAACAAAATATTAACACTATGTTAGGGTTTTTATGAAAATATTACAAAATATCCTTGAAGGGCATAAAAGAAGACCTGAATAAATTCACAGTGTATCATGTTCATGGATGAAGATGCCATATTGTAAATATAGTATTCTCTCCAAATTAATCTTTGAATTCAGTACCACTACAAACAAAATCCCGCTACACAATTTGTTTGTGGAATGTGAAAAGTTGATTGCATCTGGAAGAAAGGTAAGCCAAGATATTTCTGCAAAAAATTCCGAAAGTGGAAAATTTACTTACTAGTTTTAAGAACTTAAGAACCAGAATGGTGGTACTGACCTGCTCAATGGATCAGTGGAACAGACCCACATATAGGAAAACCTGATTTATAAAAATAAATTCCAGAGAGAACAAAGGACATCAATGTATACAGTAAAACTAAAACATTTAGAAGAAAAAACTATAGGTATGTATTCCTTGTGACCTCAGGGTAGGTAAAATAAAATTTTTTCCTATGTAAAATGGCAATTATTCTTGGTAATATTTTAACCTAAAAAAGTGGCATTTAAAAAAAAAGATCAAATGACAAGAGCTTGTACAGAGATAAAAGTAACCCTTTTACCCCACCCAATTACAAATGTGGGCTTATTATTGAGGCAAGTGATTTTCCTATACAGTAAATCTTTAAGCATATTTGCTACTAAATACATTTTAGTTGTTTTGATTAAATTTGTTTTATTATGGAAAATTTCAAACATACTCAGAGACTAATATAATAAATAAATTTGATAAAATCACTCAGCTTCAACGATTAATAATACATGGCCAAGTTGGGCATGGTGACGCATGCCTGTAATCCCAGTGGCGCAGGAGGATCAAAGCCAGCCTCAGCAACTTAGTGAGAAACTGCCTCTAAATTAAAAAAAAAGTGTGTGTCGGCGGGTGCTAGGAATGTGGTTCAGTGGTTAAGCACTCTTGGGTTCAATCCCTGGTATCAAAGAGAAGGAGGAAGGCCAGTACTGCACACCTAGGAAGAATTTCTTTTCTTTTTTATAGTTTTAGGGATCAAACCCAGGGCCTTCTACATGCTAGGCAAGTGCTCTACCACCAACCTATATTTCCAGCCCAGGAAAATTTTCTTAAGAAAGACATAAGTCATGAAGGAAATAACTGATAATTCTGTCATAAAAAGAATTTCTATACAAATGAATTTATATATAAATTTCTATACTCTTACTTAATTTTAAAAGATGAAATGCAGATTGGGAGATTTGTAAAGCACACTGCCAATGAATGACTCACATTCAGATTTGCAAATCAGTAAGACTCAATCAGAAGTAGAGAGAAAATGGGCAGGAAATATGAAGAACCTGGAATTAAAAGAAGAGGAATCTTGGCCAGACATGCAGGGTGTGTGTATGTTGGGGGCGGGGAGGCAAGTACAGTCTTTGTACTGAAGAGGCTTAGCCAGGAGGATTGCTTGAGCTCAGGAGTTTGAAACCAGCTTTGGCAATATACCAAGACTATGTCTCAAAGTGGAAGGATATAAAATAAAATTAAAATAGGAATCTCAAATGGCTAATAAATATATCAAAAAATGCCTAACCTCTCTAGTAATTAGGAAAATGCAAAATAAAATAGGACATGATATAGAACTCACTCTTCTGCCAAAAATCGAATGTATGGAAATGGCTAGTATGAGTAAGAGTGTGAAAAGGCTGGAATTCATATACTTTTACAGGTAGTGTAAAGTAAAATGGTGTGATCACCTTGGAGAGCTAGGAAAGCTGATGATGAGTGTACCTTACAACCCAGCAACTGTGCATCTAAATATATTTCTTTTCTTTTTTTGGAGATGGGGTCTTGCTATGTTGCCTAGGCTGGTCTCAAAGTCTTGAGCTCAAGTGATCCAACCTCAGGCTCCTGAGTAGTTTGGACTACAGATGCATGCTACCATGCCTGGCTCTCGTTCTCTCTTTTCTTTCTCCTCTCCTCTCCCTCTTCTCCCCCATACACATACACATACCCACCCACCATGCATATATACCATATATATATATGGTACTAGAGAGTGAACCAAGCGCTTAACCATCGGACCACATCCCCAGCTCTTTTAAAATATTTTATTTAAAGACAGGGTCTGGCTGAGTTGCTTAGTACCTCACTAAGTTGCTAAGACTGGCTTTGAACTCATGATCCTCCTGCCTCAACCACCTGAGCCACTGGCATTATAGGTGTGTGCCATTGTGTCCAGCTAGATATAGTTCTTAAAGAAACTCATATTAGTACAAAGCAATTTGGTAGTAGCAAAAGAAAAAAATGCATCTATAAAAAATCAATATATTGTGACAAATTTATACAATGGGCAAATTATATATTTAAAATGAAAAAGAAACAACTATATGCATCAACATGGATAAATCTAAAAACTGTAAGGTTGAGTATAAAAAGCAAAGCAAAGCAGATGATACATATGCCATGAGTATAAAGTCTAAACATGCAAAACAACATTACATTGTTTTTTTTTTTGGTACCAGGGATTGAACTCAGGGTCACTGAACCACTGAGCCAGATCCCCAGCCCTATTTTGTGTTTTATGTAGAGACAGGGTCTCACTGAGTTGCTTAGCGCCTCACCGTTGCTGAGGCTGGCTTTGAACTCGCGATTCTCCTGTCTCAGCCTCCCAAAGTGCAGGGATTACAGACATGCGCCACCACGCCCGGCTAACATTACATTGTTTATGGAAATATACACCTTAAGAAGATGAATAGATAAAATGAATTCAGGTAGTGATTACTTTTAGGGAAGAAGAAAGAAATGCAACCCTGCAAAGGATTTCAACTCTATCCATAATGTATTCTTTTTTTGTAAGCTGGGTGGAATGAACCCAAGTGTTTATTGACTATTTTCTATTTCTCTTTAATGTGTAAGAATCATTTCTTGGAGCTGAGAACACAGCTCAGTGATAAGAGTGCTTCCTAGCATGAGGGAAGCCTAGGTTTGATGTCTAGCACCACAAAAAAGAAAGACAGAAGGGGAAAAAAGTCATTTATTAAAAAAAAATCCCAAGCAAATACAGATTAGGATTAGTTACTAAAAAGAGTTCTAATTTGGGGCTGGGATTGTAGCTCAGTGGTAGAACGCTTGCCTTGCATGTGTGAGGCACTGGGTTTGATCCTCAGCACCACATAAAAATAAATCAAGATATTGTGTCCATCTACAACCAAAAAAAATAAAAAAAAAAAAGAGTTCTAATTTGTATGGTAAGGCATAGCATCCGTTTATTCCAATTATGACTGTCACATACCATCAGTCCTTCCCCTTTAAGGGTGGCAGAACCGGAGCTCAAAGCAATGGTGACAGAACAGTTAGGTGACTGACTAAATCAACTCCCACGGTCTCTTATCAAATTGCCCCTTTTTACTTTTTTTGAGAGTATTTAATAGAAGCTGAATTTATTTTGCTTCTTTCTTTACTTGTTAAGCCTCTGTTTCAGCTTAAGGTCCAGGAGCTAAGTAAGAGATGGTGTCTGTCTCACCAAAGAATCCCTAGCACCTTGAACAGTGCCTGGCAAATAGTATGTGCTCAATAAATACCTAATGTTAAATGAATGCTGGAAGTCAGGCCTGTCAGAAGTAACTTAAGGGGTGATATATGACTGTTGCAGAGAAGCCCAAACTACATATGGACTGTAAGTTTAAGCACCAATTTCTGTGCGGGGTCTATGGAGAAGAGATGTGTAATGATAAACAGATGGTACTCTCACCAGCCACAGCTAGGACCAGAATACAGGAGGCAGAGGAGTGGGCCGAAAGAGAAAATAAAAAGCTATATTTGAAAATCAATTTCTATTAACAAGACAGAGCAACTTTGAACCTCTGGATTCTCTACAGATACCTAATTAATTACCCAGCACAATCTTCTTATTCAAGTTCTAACATGAGATCCAGGATATGAACTTTCTAAAAATCTAAAACACATCACTTAATTTCTTTTCCCAGCCTCAGGTCTGGAAGAGGGACAGACGAAAGGGGACAGCAAAGGAAAAACAAGAAGACACATCAAATGTATTGCTTTGTTTTGTTCTGTTTGTGATACTGGGATCAAATCCAGAGCCTGTGTATGCTAGGAAAGTGCTCTATAACTGAGCTATACCTCCAGACCCCAATTTATTGCTTTTAAAGCAGATTTTGAACAATCATGAAAAGAAAAGGCATTCCTGGAGGGAAGTGGCTTAAAAGGCTTTTCACCCTGGACAGCAGTGAAGGCCAGTGGCAACCTTTAGGCAGTTACAGTAGTCCTCCCTTATTCATAGTTTCACTTTCTGCAATTTCAGTTACCTGTGCTCAATTGCAGTCTGAACACATTACATAGAAAATTCTAGAAATAAAGAATTCATAAACTGCATACTATTCTGAGTAGTCTGATGAAATCTCATACTATACTGCTGTCCTGCCGGAGATGTGAATTATCCCTTTGTCCAGAGTATTCACACTGTTTATGTTACCCACCCAATTGTCACTTAGTAGCCATTTCAGTTATCCGTCTAAAAAAACAGTACTAAATATATGTAGGGTTCAGTACTATCCCTGGTTTCAGACACCTACTGGGAATCTTAGAATATATCCCCTGAGGCTAAAGAGGAGACAAACACTGCACTCCCACAAAAGGCCCCACAGAGAAGCAGTGATTCAATGAATGGGCTTGAACTTGGATGCTGTCATTTACTATCTGTGTAACTTTGGGCAAATTACTTAAAAATTCTGTACTTCAGTTTTTGCTTTTTTTTTTTTTTTTTTTTGTACTGCAGATTGAACCCGAGGATGCTTTAATACTGAGCCACATCCCCAATCATTTTTATATTTTTAAATTTTGAGACAGGGTCTTGCTGAGTTACTTATGGCCTTGCTAAGTTGCTGAAGTTAACCTCAAACTTGTGATCCTCTTGCCTCAGCCTCCTGAGTCACTGGTATCACAGGAGTACACCACCACGCCTGGCTGTTGTACCTCATTTGTACATAAAATGGAGACTAATAATGGTATCTATTGCATAAAATGGTTGTAAAGACTGAAAGTTTTCATACTTGTAAAGCTCTCAGAATTATACCTTGGACACTGCCAGTCCTCAACAAACTGTAGCTTTTATTGTTATTATTCACTTGGTGGGGGGCTGTATTTGAATCTTTGGTGAAAGTGGGAGCCCTGAAGACTTAGATGAATTATCATTAGCTAATGAACTGAGAGATATTATGAAACAGTGGGAAAGCACTGCGCCAAAAATCAAAACACCTGTTGGAGCAGAACTTGCTAGTTACTTCCCAAAAGCCAGTCTCCTCTTCTTCACCAGCAAAAGAAATTGGATTTTTGGCTGGGTACATTTCTGCCCAGCCAATTTACAATCTTCTCTGCAGCTAGTGAGGTGACTATAGTCAGGTGATTATGAGATATAAATAGAAGTTTCATGTAAAACCTTGAAAAAAGTCTCTTTAGAAGTGTAAGGATACCCTTTCTGCCCTCCTTCTTTATTAAGATGTTTGCTGATGTGCCAGTAGCCATCTTCAGATGGGGTCTGCTCTATTTACACATGGTTTGTGTCCCTCAAATCGCCATGTGTTGAAATTTGATCCTTATTGTGAGGTAATGAGACGATATAAGCTTAATTATGGTGTGTGGAGGTGAGGCCTTTGCAAAGTGATTAGGATTAGATAAGGTCATTAGTATACAGCGCTCATGATTGAATTCTGGTGGCTTTATATGAAAAGGGAGAAAGAAAACTCTCTCTCTCATACACACACACACACACACACACACACACACACACGTATGCTGGCACATACACTTGCACTCCCTGCCTCTTTCCATGTGATGCCCTGTGCTGCTTTGGGACTCTGCGAACAAAAAGTACATCACTAAATATGACCCCTTGACCGTAGATCTCCTGAACTGTAAGCCAAAACAAATTTTTCTTTTTAAAGTTATCCAGTCCTGATATTTTTTTATTGGTGACAAAAAATGGTCCACTCCAGGACTACATCCTAGGACTTTGTACAGTGAGCTGGGAAAAGTGTAAGTGGTAAAGCCTATATACTAGTCCTGGATTGCCTACTTCTGGACTCTGGACTCGAGACTCAAAACCTACATGTTTAGGTCTTTGTGGCTGAGGTTCATATTCACCTAAACCTAATACTAAAAGGTGTATCTAGATTCTAGCCTATTACTGCAATATGATCTCAAATAAATTAGTCTCTCTAAATCTTAGTCTCTCTAAATCTTAGTTTTCTCACCTATAAAATGTTGATAATGCCTCATATAGGGAATCAAAAACACATCATGGCAGCACTATGTAAAATGATGATGCTGATGTAATTCTTATCAATGAAAAAAAGAGAGACTGAGGATAGAAAAGCAGGTGTTAAGGATGGTGCAGAGATAAAGACAAGAGTATTGGAGTATTAAAAAAAGTCTAGGAAAAGAGATTATGCTTACAAGAGTAAAAAAATTTCTTACAGAAGATCATGAAACTTGGTTGCTTTGGAGAGAGTATCCAGTATCCTGGCTAAATACACTACTAAATTTTTTCAACAGAAAACTTGTAATTTTCCATTTTTTGTGGTCTATCATCTCTAATTAGGAGATTTTAGTTATTCAACTTTCAATACCTTCCTCTCCATATTCTCCTCAACCCTTTTTTTGGGGGGTGGGGATAATGGGGACTGAATGTAGGGGTGCTTTAACACTGACTTACATCCCCAGCTCTTTTTATTTATTTTTAAATTTTGAGACAGGGTCTTGCTAAGTTGCTGAGGCTGGCCTTGAACTTGGAATCCTCCTGCCTACGTCTCCTGAGTTTCTGGGATACAGGCATGTGTCACAATGTCCTGTGCCCAATTCTTTTTTTAAAAAAAGTTTAATTTTTAATTGAGAAATAATAATTGTTATGTTTATCGGGTACCATGCGATGTTTCCATAAATGTGGACATTGTGGGATGATCAGATCAGGCTAATTAATACATCTCACATACTTATCATTCTTTTACCTATTCCAAAATATGTATTAATTATAGTAACCATGGCTGTGCACTAGATCACCAGAACCTATTCCTCCTGTCTGAAATGCTACCTTTTGACCAGTATTTCCCCTTTCCCACCCATTCCCTCCAATCCCACCCTTTATCAAACTCACACTCTGCCACTCCTCACAAAACAGAGCCATCCCAACAAAACTTCTGGCAATGATGGAAATGTTCTTTACTTATACTTGACAATATAATAGTCCTTAGTCCCATGTGGTGACTGACCAATTGGAATGTGGTTAGTGTGAAGAACTAAATTTTAAATTTTAATTTGAATTAATTTAATTTTAAACAGACAAGCATGGCTAGTGACTATTACTGGTTACTGACAGTCAACCATTGAGTAAAGTTCTAAGAAAGACAAGCCAGAGAACAGTATGTCATTACTTCATTCTTACTTGATTTATCTTATTTCTTCTCAATATTTATGCCAAAATGCTTTCTTCTAGCCTACTGCTAAAATGACCCTAAATCCTTTAAAAGTCTCCATTTCCCTATTTGGAATTTGAGTTTGATGATCCTTTTTTCCAGAGGAATAGTTACCCCCCCCATTCTGAATCAGATATCCTTAGGGCAAACTTTCATAAACACACTAGAATAACTGCATTCATGGAATCCACAAAAAAAATGCACCAAAGATGACTGAATTTCTGAAAAGGCCAGATCCTTTTTTGGCGTTTTGGTCTAAAGACAATAGAAGTTCTATTATCTTCCTTGGTAAGTCTTACATACTCAATATAAGTTTAGTATGTTCTTTTTATTAAATAAAACGGGAAGAGAAACAAGCATGCTTTGCTTCTGGGAGAAGATCCATGTAAGAGAAATAGCTGGAGTCAGCAACTGACCATGGGAAGCCTCTTGGTATAGTAAGTAAAGCTGTCGAAGTAAGTAACTTGAGGAACTAGTAGGTTCAAGCTGGTTAAAATAATATTGCAAGTGATTTAACTTTTAAGAAAGAGCTGATACCTCTCAACAAGGCTAACCAAACCCCAAGTAGGGTAGGCAATGGACAATTTACTGGCCTGTTTCATCTACCTGGACAGCCCTAGACATTTCTAATTAAGATCTATGTATTTCAGCTCAGGACTGGGCAACTTCTATTAGGTTTCTACCATCAGGCTGAAAGACAAGGGCAGGAGAAAGGCTACTCCAGATGAGGGTACTAGAGTTGATGATAATACACACAAATGTTTTCTCACTCAAAAGATACGTTGAACAGAACACCCTGACCCTGATGACCCATCCAGGCTGTTACTCAGGTGCTCATGTTTTAGATGTGAACAAGAGTTTAATTCCTTCAAAAACCCCTTGGTGTGACTCCAAGAAATGATGTGAAAGTACCTGCTGCAGATTTTCCTCAGAGGAATACTAGTATGACCTTTTTCAAATGCAAACTGGCTTACTCATTATAGCTGTCAGATTTCTTGGGTAGGAGTTTAAAAGAAAAGGCAACACTCCACTCTGATTTAAGCTAAGCAGTGTGGCTGCCCCTGGCTAAGTGACAAAGGACACCTGGAGAATGACCCCTATGAGTAGAAGCATGATGGGACTCAACCTGGATAGAATTTGATGGAGAAAAAAAAGTCTTGGGTTTTGCAGATTCTGTGCTGATTCAGACCACCATGACTGATTTTGGCTCACCCTTACCCTGTGTTGGCTTGGGTATTCACTGATTTTATACAGAATGCAAAAGTCTCCTGTACCTATAAGACAATCTCCATTGTTTTAAGGCAGTAGTGCCCATAAACCATGTCACTCAGCTCTGCTTCACTGGCTCTTCTATGCCCTCATGAGATATGCAGCACTGCACCAAACACTCAGGGATATCAATTAGAGAAAAATCTCATGGAGCTCATAATCTACAGTGTGTCTGAAAGGGAGGTGTCAGGTGTGGTGCTGCACCCCTGCTAGCTACTCAGGAGGCTGAGGCAAGAGGATCACAAGTTGAGGATAGACTGTGCAACTTAATGAGACCCTGTCTCAGAATAAAAAATAAAAAGGGCTGGGGATGTAGCTCAGTGGTACAGCACCCCTGGGTTCAATCCCCAGTACTGCCAAACAAAAAAAAGGGAGATGCAGACCAAAAATGGCAAGAGATAACCCAGGAAAATAACTGTGGTCATTCTAGGGGTTGTTATATCACATCATGGAAATATTGTTATTTGGAATAACGGTATTTATTTAGGAGGTAGGGGGAAACAGCAACAACAACCCTGGAATTTCAGATATAAGAGGAAAAAATGTGGGGTAAAAGAAAGTAGTGGCTGGGATGACAACAGCAGAATGGATGCTCAGACTCTTTCAAACATAAAAGCCAAGGAAAGGAGAACTGGAAATTCAAACATGCCTAGGTTCAGGAGCCCATTCCCTCTACAGGAAGTTTATCCCTAACATCTAAATAGTCATGTTTTAAAATCAACAAGTTTGCTGGTTTTCAGCTGCCACTGACTGGAACTCCCAGTGTCTGTGGCCCACAGTATAGGCAGACTGTGTCCAGCCAGACTAGAGGAAGACATGCAGGCATAAGCCAGTCAGCCAGCCAGCCAGCTTGAACCCTCCTCACGTGAAGAATCTGAGCAAAATGCTACCCCCTCTAGGAGTAGCAGATGCTTTAAGCAGCATGGCTGTTTCACCATCCCTGCCTCTCAATCAGCGGATTCTGGGACTAAGTGGTCCAGGATTCAAGGGAACTCTCAGAATGAGAACAGAAACCTACCACAGGAAGTTCAGCAGGACCTTTGGTCCCCCTCCATGTTCTCCCTCTCTGACCATTGCAGTTGCATATTCACATCCACAGTCACATATTTTTAAAATTTGATATAATTATCTCCTAGAAATTACTGTATGTAGCCTCTTGGGATCTAAAGCAATTAAGTGAAGATAAATTTCTTTCATGGAGCAAACTGTCAAAGGATGAAGCAATTTCATTCCCCATTTGAAGTGGAAGCTTTGGGTCATGCATGGTTTATTTGAAATAATGCCATCACCTAAAGCTGCTGATCTTATCTCTGACTCCATTCTCCATTTCAAACTGCTGGAGATATGCAGCGTGGCACTGCCTGAAGTTATGACATCTGGCTGAAGGCCAGTGAAAAAACAAGCCAACTCCTCTTCTAGGTTTCAAGCATAAGAGGACAAAAATCATATCAAAAGAAGATAATTACATATGTGAAGTCTGTTATACCCAAACAAGGAGCAATGTTCCCAGGGCACTGAATGTGACTGTAGAGGCACTGCACCTCTGTAAAGGCACCCTAAAAACGGGAAAATAGTGGAAGAACAGGCTTAGAAACGCCCCCCAAAGGGGGTAGAGTGAAATACATGCCAAAGAACCAGATTTTTCTCTTCTAGGAGACACCAAGTCAAACAAACAGTGGGGCCTATTTCATAAAACAGCATGATAGATAAAAAGCATACCAGGATGAGAATCAAGAGCCCAGTGTTTTAATTCCAGCAGCATAAGGCTATGTGTAAGATTTAGTGAAAAGTTCCTGTTAATTATCTTAATTTTTCAACTTCAGCTGGCACTTTATTATTAAAAAATTCTCCATAATCACACTATATTTTGCAATATGTAGTCAATGTGTTATTTACATAATAGTATTCAAACTGTTTTTAAGCCACTGAAATCATCTTCAGGTAAAATTCATGCACGTCAGACCATATCAAGAACTGCTTTTAACAAAAACCTTGAAGAATCAGAATTGAGCTGGGCTCGGTGCATGCCTGTAATCTCAGCACTTTGGGAGGCTGAGACAGGAGAATCTGAGTTCAAAGCCAGCCTCAGCAAAAGTGAGGCACTAAGCAACTTAGTGAGACCCTGTCTCTACAGAAAACACAAAATAGGGCTTGGGATGTGGCTCAGTGGTAGAGTGCCCCTGAGTTCAATCGCCGGTACCAAAAAAAAAAAAAATTAGAATTAGCTTTCAAGTGTTAGTGCACTGAAATCACCTGGAGAGCTTGTTGAACCAGACTGCTAGGTTCCACCCTCAAAACTCTGATTCATAGGTCTGGGGAAGAGGCTAAGGCTGTGCAAGTTCCCAAGTGAAATCTGATGCTGCTAGTACAGATGGCACACTATGAAAACTAGTGAGACAGAGATTCTGGCCAGGAAAATGATCTAGAATTGTAGAGTTAAATACAGCAGACACTTGCTATGGGTGGATATTTTGATTTAATTACATTTAAAAAAATTCTCAGTGGCATTAGCCACATTTTAAATGCTTAATAGTTATATATAGATACTGGAAATTTTAAATGAATTAAAATTTTGGTTTCCAAGTTGCACCGGCCACATTTCTATTACCAACAGATAGCTCGTGGCTACTGCACAGGATGGTAGAGAAAGAGAATATGTCCATCATCACAAAATGTTCTACTTCATAGCACTGGTGAAGAATCTATTTGATGGAAGGCTGAGTCACAAGGATTGCCATGTTTGAGTCCAGGCTTAGCCACTTAGCAAGACTTTTAATAACTTAGCAAAACCCTGTCTCAACATAAAAAAATAAAAAGGGGGCTGGGATTGTAGCTCAGTGGTAAAGTGCTTGCCTTGCATGCATGAGGCACTGGGTTCAATCCTCAGCACCACATAAACAAACAAACAAACAAACAAACAAATAGATTGCATCCATCTACAACTAAAATAAATAAATAAATAAAAGGGTTTGGGGGGCTGGGGCTGTGGCTCAGTGGCAGAGCACTTGCCTTGTACATGTGAGACACTGGGTTCGATTCTCAGCACCATATAAAAATAAATAAAACAAAATAAAGATATTGTTGTCCATCTATAACTAAAAAATATTTTTTAAAAAAGGGGGGTTTGGAATATAGCTCAGTGGTAAAGCATCCCTGGGTTCAATTCCCAGTACCCAGTCCCCTGCCCCCAATCTATTTGATTGCACTGGTGAATGTTTTGCTTCAAGAAAAGAAAACTTCAGGAGAATTTCAAGCATAGTAAGGTATGGCAGGTATAGAAAAAACAGACTTTGTGATTCTGAAAAAATCTCTTTAAAATAAATAAATGAGAATTACAGGAAGACAGACTGAACTCATTTTGAAAAAGAATTTTTTAATAGTGATCGTCTCATAATAGCGAAAACTTGAGGTACGATATAAAGCAGAGGCTACTGAGGACACTGGAAAATCATTTCTTTTTTTTAAATATTTTTTTAGTTGTAGATGGACATAATATCTTTATTTATTTATTTTTATGTGGTGCTGAGGATCGAACCCAGTGTCTCACACATGCGAGGCAAGTGCTCTACCACTGAGCTACAATCCCAGCCCTGGAAAATCATTTCTTCATTAGGTTAGGAGACCTGACCCTGATGTCTACTGTCATGAATCTGGTCCAGTTTTGTAACTAGTATCATTGCTCATCATTCCTTTTGGAATTTGGGATAGTTTTCTTAAAATACATACTTTGGGTAAAGGAACTTCCTCCAGTAATGATGTTTTAGTGATAAACCCTTCCACTTTCAGCTGTGTAAAAATGTTTTTAGAACACCAAGGCACAAGTAACAAAAGAAAAATAGATTAACTGGACTTCTTTAAAATTAAAAACTTCAAGCAAGTGATAAGACAACCAACCCAGAATGAAAGAAAATATTTGCAACTCACACAGATATGTTAAAGGACTTGAATCCAGGACATACAAAGAACTCCTGTAGGAGGTTGAAGCAGGAGGATCACAAGTTTGAGGGCAGCCAGGACAATGTCTGAGACCCCATCTCAAAGTAAAATATATAAAGAACTAGAGTTGTAGCTCAGTGTCAAAACATTCCTGTGTTCACTCCCTAGTACAAAAAAGGAAGCTCCTCCCAAAGTTAAAGAGTTTATCCCACAATTGAATTATTCCTTTTGTGTATGTAGGGGGGCGGGTACTGGGGATTGAACTCAGGTGCTCCATTACTGAGCTATACCACCTGCCCTTTTTAAGGCACATACCTTTAAGCTATACCACAATCAAGATTGTGTTTATTCTGAGATAGGGTGCCACTAAGCTGCCATGGCTGGTCTTGAATTTGTGATTCTTCTACCTTACTTAGTCTCCTGAGTTGTTGGGATTACAGGTGTATACCAATGTGCCTGACATAGCAACATCATGCATAATAACCAAAAAATAACCAAAAGGTGGGAAGAATCCAAATGTCCATCAACTCATAAAGGGATAAATAAAATATATGATTTCCATACAGTGGAATATTATCCAGCCATAAAAGGAATGAGGTACTGATATATATTACAACATAATGAATCACGAAAACATTACGAAAAGTGAGAGAAAACAGACCAAAAGGCCACACACATAATTGTATAATTCTATTTGAAAATATCCAGAATAGACAAATCCAGAAAGTAGATCAGAGGATGAGAGGTGTTAGGAGAGAATACCAAGTGACAATAGTTTTTTTTGTTGTTGTTTTTTTTTTTAGGTGATGATAATGTTCTGGAATTTCATACTGATGATTGTTGTACTACTCTATGAATATACAAAACTACTGAACTGTGAACTTTAAAAAGGTGAACCTAGGTGGGAATTATAACTCAACAAATGTGTTATTTAAAAAAGGAAAAAAAGGGACCAGGTGAGGTGGTACACACTTGTAGTCCCGATGACTCGGGAGGCTGAGGCAGGAGAATGGCAAGTTGGCAACTTAGTTTACAAGACTTGTCTCAAAAAAAAAAAAAAAAAAAAAAGATAAAATGTCTTCATTTTATGGTTAATAAATAATAAAATGTATCTTTTTAGGCTTAAGGGGTTTAAAAATACCTTTTTAGTGTGTTTTTATTTTTGTGATTTTACTGAGGTATCCCAAATTGTGGATAATATAGCTTATCAGTTTTGATATACACATGTATGTAAGAGAAACTGTCAACACAATCAAGATTGTGACACAATCAAGATTGTGAACACAATCAAGATTGTGAACACATCCAACCTTCCCAAAATTTCCTTTCGTAATAAATATATTCTTTCCTCCATCTCCATCCCCAAGTAACCACTGTTCTGCTTTGTGTTACTATATATTAGTTTGAATTTTCTATAAAATGATATCTCACAATATGTACTTTTGCCTGAGTTCTTTCAACTCA
This sequence comes from Geosciurus inauris, assembly GCA_004024805.1. Classification (NCBI taxonomy): domain Eukaryota; kingdom Metazoa; phylum Chordata; class Mammalia; order Rodentia; family Sciuridae; genus Geosciurus; species Geosciurus inauris. Next base: position 4,681 of record PVHX01017638.1, on the reverse strand, counting down.
ACATAATTTGGAGTCAGTAGTTCATTACTTTTTATTGCTGAGTGGTATTCTATGGTATGGATATACTACAATTTGTTTATCCATACATTTGTTGATGGCCATTTGGTTGTTTCCAGTTTTTGGCTATTAAAAATAAGACTTCAGGGGCTGGGGTTGTGGCGCAGTGGTAGCGTGCTTGCCTTGCATGCGTGAGGCACTGGGTTCGATCCTCAGCACCACATAAAAACAAAGATATTCTGTCTGCCTACAACTACAAAATAAATATTTAAAAAAAAAAAAAAACTTCAGCCAGGCGCAGTGGCACATGCCTGTAACCCCAGCAATTCTGGAGGCTGAGGCAAGAGGATTGCAAGCTCAAAGCCAGCTTCAGCAATTCAGTGAGGCCCTAAGCAACTCAGTGAGACCCTTTCTCTAAATAAAATGTAAAAAAGAGCTGGAGACATGGCTCAGTGGTAAAGTGCCCCTGGGTTCAATCCATGGTACCAGAATAAAACAAAACAAAACAACACAACAACAAAAACAAATGAAAAAAGAAAGACAAATGAAAAAAGAAAGAAAAGAAAAGCCTTCAAAAAATTAAGATTACTGGGCTGGGATGTAGCTCAGCAGTAAAGCGCTTGCCTCACATTCACAAAGGTTTGATCCTCAGTTCCCCAAAAAAAGAGACAAGACCAAAAAAAGACCCCCACCAAATAAGATTTAAAACAAAAAGACTGCTATGAATATTTTGTACAAGTCTTTGTGCAAACAGTTTTATTTCTTTTTTTTTTTTTTACAATATCTTTATTTTTATTTATTTTATGTGGTGCTGAGGATCGAACCCAGTGCCTCACGCATGCGAGGCGAGCGCTCTACCACTGAGCCACAATCCCAGCCCCAACAGTTTTATTTCTTGTTACCTTTTTTTTTCTTTTAATTTTTTTTAGTTGTAGATGGACATAATAACTTTATTTTTATGTGGTGCTGAGGATCGAACCCAGTGTTCCACACATGCGAGGCAAGCAATCTACCATTGAGCCACAATCCCAGCCCTCTTGTTACCTTTCTTTAAAAACAGTTTTGTGGGGAATGATAATTTTTCTCTCAGTATAATAAAGAGTGTGGGCTGATTTCCATGGAATTTTATTCATGGGAATCGTGGTTTTTGTTTTCGGCACCGGGGATTGAACTCAGTGGCACTCAATCACTGAGCCACAGCCCCAGCCCTATTTTGTATTTTATTTAGAGATAGGGTCTCATTGAGTTGCTTTGTGCCTTGCTTTTTTTTTTTTAAATATTGTTTTAGTTGTAGATGGACACAATGTCTTTATGTTATTGCTTTGTATGTGGTGCTGAGGATTGAACCCAGGGCCTCACGCATGTGAGGCAAGCGCTCTACCGCTGAGCCACAATCCCAGCCCTGTGCCTTGCTTTTTGCTGAGGCTGGCTTTGAACTCACGATTCTCCTGTCTCAGCCTCCTGAGCCACTGGGATTACAGGCACGCACCACCACGCCCAGCCCCAGAGGAATTCTTTGTGGCCTCCAGTGAAGCTGCATTTTCCCAGACATTTCTCTCTACTTCTGCCAGTCACCCTGGAATACTACAAGAGAGAGGTCACCTTAAAATGTCTTCTCAAGGTTCTTCACAGTACATAGACAGTGTGCATGCAAACTAAAAACCTACATAAGTGGTAGCTTGTGATCATGATTTTTTTTTTCTTTTTTGATACTGGAGATTGAACTCAGGGGCACTCAACCACTGAGCCACATCCCCAGCCCTATTTTGTGTTTTATGTAGAGACAGGGTCTCACTGAGTTGCTTAGTGCCTCGCCTTTGCTGAGGCTGGCTTTGAACTCGCGATTCTCCTGTCTCAGCCTCCCTAAGTGCTGGGATTACAGACTTGAGCCACTGCGCCCGGCTGTGATCATGAATTCTTATAGGGAGGCCCATTCCACAATCATTCTGCAGTGAGGTTCTAGCTCTATTAAAGACCAAGAGTTAAGCAGAGCCTCCTATATGATTCATCACCCAGGGTGGGTTCCATGCTTTCACACCTATTCCCCATACTCAAAACAGCTTTTTTTTTTTTTTAATATTTTTATTTTATTTATTTTTATGTGGTGCTGAGGATCAAACCCAGTGCCTCACGCATGCGAGGCAAGCGCTCTACTGGGGAGCCACACCCCAGCCCCTCAAAACAGCTTTAAAAGTATAAGTTCAAGGTTTCTAGCATTTGACAGAAGTCATGAGAGCAAGAATCAGCCAGATCTGTCATTCACTTACTTCTTAAAAATCTTATTTTCATTTAGTTCTTTTTTTTTTAAAGTATTTTTTTAGTTGTTGATGGACACAATGTCTTTATTTTATTGCTTTGTATGTGGTGCTGAGGATCGAACCCAGGGCCTCACGCATGCGAGGCAAGTGCTCTACCGCTGAGCTACAATCCCAGCCCCTCATTTAGTTCTTAAGATCTCTAGATTTCTTGTTATCATGCTAGCTCAGAATGCTTTACATTATAGTCAGCATTTTAATTGGGCCAAAAAAGAGAATCATTCAGTGTATCTAATTCTATCATACCACTAGAAATGGAAGATCCCATTTAATACTTTGAGTCTTAAACTCTTCATCTAAAATGGTGAGAATTAGAATAGTTCCCTATTCAACACGTGTTGATTTAGCATCTTTCTTGAGATAAGGGAATATGTTCATAGTGGGTAAGGTCATGGATTTGGGGGTCAGAAATGTATTTAAACTCCAATTTCACTTCCTGGTAAAAGTGTGTAAGTTTATTTATTTATTTATTTGGTACCAGGGAATGAACTCAGGGGCACTCGACCACTGAGCCACATCCCCAGCCCTATTTTGTGTTATATGTAGAGACAGGGTCTCACTGAGTTGCTTAGCACCTCGCCATTGCTGAGGTTGGCTTTGAACTCGCGATTCTCCTGTCTCAGCCTCCCAAAGTGCTGGGATTACAAGCGTGAGCCACCGCGCCTGGCTCAAAAACTTTTAAAAAAGAAATAATCCATGTAAAGTGCTTAACATGGTGGCAGGCACGTAATTTTCATAGCTGCAATCATCATCATCATCATCATTAAATATGCCTATGAGTCCATAAAATTAGGGGCTTCTCATTTGTGTTTTCAGAAAGAGGTCTTTAGTAAAATTCCCAGAGTATCAGAGCATAAGAAAGAGAAGGATTAAGTAAAAAGATTTTCATGGCTCTCCCAAAATTAATATTCCACTGGCACCAAACTCAGCAAAACCACAGGAACAAAAAAACAAAGGAATTAATTGTTTCTTCCTTTGGTGGTATCTCCTTACCTGGCAATACTTCGGTTCTCTGAACAGCACTTTCAATAACTTGTACAGCAAAACTTCATCAAGAACACTATACTTGCTATAAAAAAGATGAAATATTGCTTAAGTCCTCCCATTTTCCTCCAACATCTTACAAATGAAAATGCAATGGCATATCTTTGGATCAGCATCCATGTGGAGGAAAACCCATTCCTGATCATCCATTCTAAAGACAACTAGATGACTATGTAGTAACTAAAATAGTTATGGTGGGCACAATCTACCTTGAAGTTTCAGTCAGTATAGATTCTAATTTTCTACAACTATTCCTGAGGAGATGAATGATACTCATTCTAAATCTTAAGCATGTTTCATGTCTTTTAGTCATGCAGATGCTCCCTGTTTTCCTAAATACTTTTCCTTTCTGAAGCAAAGAAAGAACAGGAGAAACAGAGCCTACAAGTTATGATTAGGTGAAATGAAATAATATATGTGGAAACTCATAAACCTAAATGGACAACAGTAAGACAAAAATGTCATTAAGTGAAAAGCATGAACATTGGTATTTGGTACACAGTAAGTAGTAGGCACCTATTAGATTACATTATATACTTTATATGTGTGTGATGGGTTCAGGGCATCTATATTCTTAAAGAAAGCTGCTAAGATGTTGTGGTCATATGAGAGGGAAGGGAACCATGTCAAGAAGTTGACCTTTGTCTGAGTTCAAAGGACACAAACCCATACTGGAAGATGAAGAGGCAGGAATAAGTTTATCGCCTGTGCTCTGTTCCCTTCACCTACCGAAAAAATCTACAGACTTTGGTCTAAGACAGAAAGATTGTGAATTTGTCCTTTCAGATTTGCTGAATTTCAGCTAAGTGGACTTAATGGTCCAAGATGACAATATCTAATATCTCATTTTCATAAAATGTTTACAAGGCATTTTCACAGGGATTTCCTTTTATCCTTACAAATTGCTCTCTCAGGTAGAACAGTTATAGGGTTCCTTGTTTTATTAAAAAAGATATAGGAGCCCAGAGAGGTTATATGAATTGCTTAAGGTCACACCAGTCACCTATAGCAGGGATCAGAGCCTACATCTGACTCTTTTATTCCACACTGCTTCTTAACTACTCAAAAGAGAATAGTTAATGATCTGGCTTTCCAAGGTCAATCAACTGAAAAAGCAGAAATTACATTTTTTTTTTTTTTTTTTTTTGGTACTGGGGATTGACCTCAGGGGCACTCGACCACTGAGCCACATCCCCAGCCCGATTTTGTGTTTTATGTAGAGACAGGGTCTCACTGAGTCGCTTAGCGCCTCGACATTGCTGAGGCTGGCTTTGAACTCGCGATTCTCCTGTCTCAGCCTCCCTAAGTGCTGGGATTACAGGCTT
>PVHX01017637.1:0-39365 GCA_004024805.1 Geosciurus inauris | reverse complement strand
ACATATCAGCCTGCGCTTACTCAGTAATGGAAAAGCTAAGTGCCCAGGCAGAGTACTTTTAGTTTCCTTCAGATAATTACCTTAACTAAAGATACTAGTCCCATTGAATTAGTGTTTATAATAATAATTGTAATTGGCATCATTTTAGTAGTAGGTAGAATTTATATAAAATTTATTATGTGTTGAGTTGTTTTGTTTAGTCAAACATGAATTTTGTTAACACAGAACAAAATGCTTCATGTGCAATCATGAACCAACTGATAACCTTCTGCCAACAACAGGCTATGTATAAAACAGTGCTTCCATAAGATTATGTCAACTATCATCTTATTGCGTGGTAGTCATCTTAGTTTTAAGCATATTTTATGATATTTATGCAATCTCAAAATGACCTAATGACACATTTCAGAATGTATCTCTGTCATTAAGTGATGTATGGATGTATTTCATTCAATAACTAAAATTGAAAGTGTAAACAAATTTACAAAAATAATAAATCAATTTAGCATTATATTAAGTCTTTCGTGTTTATATGCTTTATAGAATCCCTTGATGTCCCAGCTCAAATTTCTTCACTGACTTCAGTTCACTTGTGAGGCCTTTATGTTCCAAACTGATAGCTTTTATTGTCTGTTTCATCTATTTGATATTTACTATCTTGTGTATATGAGTTTTTATTACAGAATACTCTCTTTGAACACTCACACGTTGTCTTTTTTGCACCACATATAAATAACAAAAACATTTATATATTTATTTGTTTGAAAGTATGTGTTTTATCCTCTTATTTCCACATAGGAGGCAACTTACACATAATGCAAGCAATGAAATAAAAATAAAGTTGTAGAGAAAGAAATAAAAATCAGAATAAAAGAGAGTGAACAGTATAGAATGTACAATGCAAAGAAGATAAGTTCCTGAGACTCTACTTATCCTGGTGGCCCAAGAAAAGGGGGAATTTAGGTATGAATCTGGCTTACATTAAAGAGAACCACATTAACCTTTCAGGGAGATTGTTTTAGTCCATGATGTGTTGCTTTGACAAAATACCCAAGGCTAAGAACATTATAAAGAAAAGAGGTTCATTTTGCTGTCAGTTCTGGACGTCTAAGAGCATGTTACCAGCAAATGTTTTTCTTGTGATGAGGGGTTTCTGATAAGAGAGGACGTTCTAACTATGTCACAACATGGTGTGTGATATTGCACAGTGGGAGTGTGTAAAAGAGTGGTGAGTGCAGATGAAATCGCACATCAAGAAAGGAAGCAAGAGAACAGGCTGAGGAAGCTGAACTTGCTTTCTAACAACCTGCTCTCCTGGCAACCAAACCTGTCTTGGGAGATCTAACCCCACTCCTGCTGGACTGGCATCTATCTCTTCTAAGGGCAGCGCCTCCAATGACCCAACCATCTGCCACTAGGCTCCACCTCTTATAGGTTCTTCCACCTCTAATAATGTTACTTTGGGGACCAAGCCTCCAGTGCACGGGCCTTGGAGGGGATGAATCACAGCAGAGATCAAATCATTTCTCAGCACTAATCTTTAAAATAAATTTCCATCATAAAAGCAGCTTTTGAAGACCCTGAGCAAATTAATGAGCAATATCCTCAACAGATCTCAGCACACCCAGTAGAACTCTGAAAATAGTTTCTCTGATGTGTTTTCCTTATGCATCCCTAAATTAAGGCAGAATTTATAACTGCAAAACACATCAATGAAACTAATATGCAACTCGTCTAAAAGACTGATGTAAAAATAAGACTCCTACATCAACTGAAGATCTAATACTACTGATTCAAGTCCAGGAAATGTACCTAACTGTTTATGAGGTAGTGCTTATAAAGAGCTTACAGAGGTGATTAGTTGATAAAAATTCATGTCTAGTCCAGTCTGGGGCCTATTCATCCAGATGTCTGTTCTTCTCTTTGGAGATTTGAGGAGCTTGATGAAGCCAATAAATAAAATATTTATTAAATAAAAATAGAATGAAATTAATTTCCATTTTCAATTCCAAAATTGAATTTGTTCTCATGCCTCTTGAAATACAATATATCCTTGGAAATTTTAATGAGTCTACTCCCTTAATAAACAAAACTATGCAAAGTTTTTTTCCTGAATAAGTCAATGACTTTTATTTTGTAATAAACTTGTTTATTAAAATACAGCAAAGATAGAAAAATGCAGATATCTAGAATATACTTGGGTAACCAAGACATGATCCAGCAATGGAACATTCTCACCACCCCAACCTATGACCTCTATAGATCTCAAGTTACCATTCCCTCTTTGCCTAGAGAACCATCCTCATAGCTTTCAATACCATATCTTAGTATTTTGCTTATATTTTTAATTTTCTGTAGAAGGGACAGTGCTGTTTGTATTATTTTGTGTCTGGCTTCATTGCTCAGTGTTGAATACATGATCTTTATACTTGGGTTCATGTTGTGCTATTTAGTAGTAATTTATTTACATACTTTATTTTGCCAAATGGAAATACTGTTGAACACATGGGATTTTCTATTATTGGGCTATAGTAAATAATACGAGTTGGAACATTCTTGTACACACCTTGTAGTCTCCAAGTAGGGATAAGATTGCTGGATCATGGAAGATGTAAGTGGCCAATTTAAGACACACTTCCAGCTTCCCAAAATGATTAGTCTAACTTAGACTCCTACCAGCAGCGTAAGAATTCCGGTTGTTGAGCATACCCAGATTGGTTTCTGTCAGTGTTCCAATTTGAGTCATTCTGGTTGGTAGGTTGTGGTATCTAATTGTGGCTTTAATTTGCAATTCCTGAATAATTAACAATAATTTCATATGTTATTGGCCATTTGGTACTTTTTTATGAAGCAGCTCATCAATTTTTCTATTAGTTTGTATGTCTTTTTCTTAAATAGTGTTAAAATTTCTAATACAGGTGGGCATGGTGGCCCATGCCTGTAATCCCAGAAGCTGGGGAAGCTGAGGCATGAAGATCCCAATTTCAAGGTCAACCTCAGCAAGTTAATGAGACCCTAGGTAACTTGGTGAGACGCTGTCTCAAAATCAAAAGGGCTGGAGATGTGGCTCAGTGGTTAAGCACCCCTGCGTTCAATCCTCAGTACAAAAAAACCAAAAATTTTTCTAATGTATGTCATGTTAATATGTTATGGGTCTGAGTTCTGTTTTCAAGTTTCTTAAGTTTTTAAAAAAAATTTTTAATGTTAATAAAGTCTAATAAATTATCTATTCCTTTATTTGAGTGCTTTTTGTGTCTTTCAGTCCCCCAAGTCAAGAAAAATATCCTCCTTGTTTTCTTCTGGAAGCTTTAAAGTTTTAGCTTTAATATTAGATCCACATTAGAATCTTTCATCACAAAATTGAAGTAAAGACCTAAGGACAATAATAGTAGTAGTTGCACCTTGTTGTGGGTTAGGCAGTTGATATTCTGAAACTTTAATCCTTAAAATAACACTACAATGTAGGTGTTCTGTGTATATTTTAAAGATAAGGAACTCACAGCTGAGTGTAGTTCAGCACTACTGCCCTTCTGCTAATGAGGAATGCAGAGAGGATTTGAATCCTTGTCTAGCTCTTTTCATAGACACATACTTATTACTTATTCCCTTAATGGCGTTCTTCTTTTTGGGCTGTGTGCAAGTGAAAGCCTTAAAATCCACACATAGGCATTCTCAATGTAAAAGGCTCTAATTTCATGGGAAAAGAAATCAATTGAATAAAATTAAAATAAAAAGCAACATTTGATAGAAACATCAAAAGGATCATACCAATGAAAGATAAAATACGAGAGGAAAAAAATGCACCAGTAACTCAGAAAAGAAGAAAATGGATCAAAAGGATTAGCAACAATAGATGTTGACAAATGAAATCATTAATGTGCTGCTTCCATCTGCAAAGTGTTGTTGAAAAGCAAGCAGGAAAGAGAAGAGCAGGCAAAATTGACGAAGGTCAGGGACATAAATAATTCTGAGTGTTATCGTTTTATAGGTTAGGTTTCTAAGTTCACACTCAAGGGGCTGCTTATTTCCTTGTTATTGGTTTGTTTTCACTCAGGCAAGCTTCATCCAGAGAGGGAGAAGGCTCTGTTTCTGTTATATCAGCTATCGTCAACATGACAAAATGGAAAAGTCGCGTTTTATGCCACTGGTAAAATCAGAAGACTGCTTTCTATTAAATGATTGTTTAAAGCTTGCCTCTGTAAATGCATAAACATCAGCAAAATACAGAACTGTAAATTAAAAATATGAAAATATACACACAATAGAATTAATAACTCTCACTAACATTTAGCATGTGATTGGCCTATTCCAGAAAAGCAAGAAAATAATTTCCCTTAGAGGGTCCAAGGGGGAAATTCATCATGATTTTTTTGGAATCAGAAGAAAGATTCTTTGAGACCAATTACTTATTCTTCCACCAGTTTTTGATTTTCTTGTGATAAGTTTAATATTCCCTCAACTCTGGTTTATGTTGTTATTGTTGAAAAACAGTGCTTTTTATTCCATTTTTTTTAACTTTTACTTTTTTTTAGTAACGCTGTAATGTCACAATTGGGGACTATATTCCTCAGTTTAGTCTAACCTTTAAAACAACGCTTATAAAGAACTCACTGAAGTTTTAAAGCAGAGTTAAAGTTGTCTCAATTTGGCTTTTGTGTCATTTATATGATTTAATAATGACGATCCTACAGAGAAGAAGTTGAAATAGTTCAGGTGCTTAAAATGTTATGAAATATTATGAATATAAATATAAATGCTATTACTACTTAAATGTTTAAGCAATAACATACTCCACTGTATGATTTTAATTGGAGGAAATTTTTTGAGAATTGAATATAATGTATAAGGAAAAAAATACTTGTGAAATGGAGTAAATATTCATGCGGAAATCTGATAGGAGACATCAGCATTGTCAAGTGACTCTGCTTTCCTTTTCTCCATCTCTAACACTAAGCACTTCCCTGGAGATCATCTTGAGAGATAATCATTGTTCCCTACATGTGGTATCTTAACTAAGTTTGCAAACTTATTTGGGGTTTCCCAAAAGGAAAAATGGAAAGCTGAAGGTTGTGCTATCTTTCTTAGAGACAGATGTGGAGTTGTCTCTGTTGAAGACCTTAGTAAGCCCTAGGAAGGAGGGATGCAGTAAATGAAAATTTAAAAGAGATACACAGAATGTGGAAAAGTGGTATTTATTTATTTTTCTTAATGAAAAAAAATGAGAATCCAAAAAAGGAGGAACAAAATGAAACTTTTGAAAGTTCATGTGGTCCGATTATGCCCAGCTCTGGGCATGAAAACATGCAATCTGTTCACCATACTAAAGTGGCCATCTACTCCTACTGCAAGGGTAGGTAAAGGCACATACACGATGCAGATACTTCTCACTAGTAAAACATGAAGTAAGTGTCCGTTTATTTATTCATGCATTTGGCAAATATTTACTGAGCACTATTTATGTGATAAGCATATTGAGAATCTGGACAACTAAATAAACATGATTTCTGATCTCAAGAAAGTAACAGCTGATGAAAGGTATAGGACAGGTGCTTTCAAAAGTGCCTTGCCCTTAGCAGACAGTAAGTGCCCACTTTTATTCTAACCACTGTTTCTCTTCATGTGATACCATCTCTGGGTTAGCTACAAGCTCCAGGAAACTGTACCTTCTAAGCCAGGCACCCTGAAGCAGTTGTCCTCAGTGCTGAGAGGGAAGAACAACCTTGGTGCTATCTAGGCCGAGAGGAAGGATACCGAATAACCACCAAGGGTAGAGGCAGGCTTTATGGAGAAGATGCCTGAGATAATTTTAAAACCTAAGCAGCACATTATTAGAAGGACAAAAATGAAAGCATAATTTCTGATAGAGGTAATAATTTGAGAAAAAAATCCGAATGTTAAAAGTATGTACTATGTGATAAAACCCAAATAATTCCATATTGCTGAAATTTAAGTTTCATGATTCAGGTAGCTGTCACTGAAAAGTAGTGTTATAGACCTGAATAGTACAAAAGAGTATTCTAAACAAGTGGGCAGATCCTGCATGGCCCTTTACAGAAGAACTCATTCTCAGTCAACCAAAAACCTTGAAGGGATGCCAGGTAAGGGATTTGCATCTTAGAGGTGCAAAAGGATTTGGAGCTTATAGGTATCCTGAAGATGTTAACAGAAAGAGAAATACTAGCAACAAGAAGTGGCATTTATTGTTTACAAAGTAAGATACTCTTTCAAACACTTGCTGTGTCAGATTTTATTTAATCCTCACAAAACCTTTCCAGGTAAATTTTATTATTGATTCTATTTCATAGATAGGGAAATAGAGGCTCTGAGGAGTAAAGTGACTTTCCCAAGGGCTGATAATTTGAAAGTGGCTGAGCCAGGATACACACAGAGTCCAGATGCAGAATCCAGTAACTAATACAAAACAATCTTTAATGAAGGATCTGTGGCCAAATTGAGGAAAAGCTATTTGAACATCAAGTAAAAATATTTGAATAGGGCAGAGGAAAGAGAAGAGAGATTTGGGGTGATAAATAGGGACTAGAATCAGTGGGATCTGGCAGCTAATAGCATAGCAGGAGCAAATGTGATGTAGGGGTCTAGGAGTACTCTTGAATTTCAGGTTGAGATATTTACTCATTGTACATTAGCAGCTGTGCTTATGCCAAATGCTTTGGTAAGTGTTTGGACTATTGTATTTAGTGAAAACAGACATGATTTTTGGTCTCAAATTTATAACTCTGTGGATATTTTATTAATTAAATAATCACCCAATTTACTGTAAATTGCTATTGAAGAAATGCAATGCTACTCTTTTTTTTTTTTTAAAAAAAAAAAGGATATATGGAATTTGAGTTAGGCATGCAATCAGGAAAGGCTTCATGGAGGAAGTGATGTTGGAGCTGAGAGCTGAGGGCTGAATGGGTAGGAGCTGAGTGCAGAGGCATTCCTTGTAAGTGATGATTTATTTGCAACCAAAGTTGAGGTATATTCAAGAGGGATGATGGGAGGATAGCAAGAGACCATAGATATCCATGTATAAGTATGGATTGGAAAATGGCAAACACCACTTCACCACTGGGAAAAGTCATGTGGACAAAATTTGAGCAATGTCCAGCCCAATTCGGAGAGTGTCTAGGTGACATTGTCCAAGCAGTGGGTGCAAAGTGAGGAAAGATGAAAACAAAGAGGTAGACCAGGATAACATTTAAGGACTAGGTAGAAAAGGAACTTTCTAACAGTTGCCAAAATGAAAAGACCCAAGAGACAAAAGGAAGATCAAACTGGAAGGATTGTGGAGGGAAAGATCATTACCATGAGGTGTGGCACATGTCACAGAAGTCAGGTCCTTAATAAGGTTCAAAAATGAAGAGCTTGGCAACTGCGCAGTTAACAATGACCTTGGCTAGGACAATATGCCATGGAGAGGCAACAGAGGAAGCCAGACTAGGAGATACACTGGTTGCCACAATTAATCTGAGAAGGCTGAGCAGGTCTCTGCAGAGTAAAAGCTCTGAATACTCCCTCTCGATTGACAAATGCAGTAACAAGTGCCTCCCTGGAATTCAAGACCCAGGGCTACTCTAGGAGACCTTCAGACAACAGGGTGCATTCAATTTGACTGCACACTCTTCCAGCTTTTCTCTCCATTTCTTTATGCCTCAGGATGGCTGTCCTAATGGCGCCTGTGGTGGGCCAGGTCTTCTACTGCATAAATTTGTCTTATTCCAATGACCCATGGTAGCTAAAGGTGACACCAAAGAAAGACCATAGAAACAGCAACTAACAGAGGAATTAATATTCTTCTGCCAACCATAAGAAAGCAGAATTAGAGAATTGAGCATTAATGACAGCTGTGCATAAGAGCAAGAAAATAAATGTTTAAAAGACCTTTACATAAGTCAGTCCCCCAAAAAACTTCAACCCAAGAGACTTGGTGATGATCTGTCCCTATTTTCTGAGGTCTAAAAGATAATGGAACGATGGGACATGTAAAGTGTCAGCAGAGGCAGCTTCATCATGGTCTGGATGATGTTCTTTCTTAACAAGCACTCCAGTATCTCTTGATAAAAAGTTACATGGTAATGAACACTTTCGAGGTTATTCTCTTGAAAATATAGCTAGAGGTGCTTGTTGCTTCCCTCTAGATAGACTATTCTGAAATTATTACTATATTTTGTCTTATTCTGTAAACAGTTTGAGCTATTTTACAAAATTCATAGTCTATGTTAGTGTAATATAAATAGATGAGAGAAAAGGCCAGGAAAATAAAGATACAAGTAAGTGTGTGTGTGTGTGTGTGTGTGTGTGTGTGTGTATGAGAAAGAGAGAGAAAAATTTTGAGATTGATAAATACTTCTGTAAGCAGGAGATATTTGTCCTTGTTTTTATTTAACTTCAATCTTCTCTCTGTAAAGTCTCACTATAAGAAAGTGTGTCTTTTAATTTGACAAAATGCAAACTTATAACTCTACTAGCACAGAAGGTGTTGAAAGATTCTCTTGAGAAAATGGAATGGACAAATAAAGATTTCTGATTCCAGACAAAATAACCTAGCGGGAGAGCCAGAAGGGGAAGATTCCAAGGAGAGAGATGGATAGTAATGCCACGAGGCAAACACATAAAAAAAATTTAGTGATCTGACTAATTAAAAATTTAAAAGCTTTATTTGTCAAAAACATCATAAACAACCCAAATGTTCTACGATAGAGGACAGGTTGGAAAGTCTAACTGCATTTTCTGTGTAGGTAGGAATTTGCTGAGCTAGGGCAGCTTTTAGCAATAGAGGTCAAGAATCCAGTTCAAGGTTACCTACCTCTTAATGGGTAGAACCAAGAAGAGAGAAGGCATTGTTGTGCCCCACAGCGGATGCCCCTAACCACACTTCTCTTTCTTTAGATTCACCCTGGATTTGTCTATCTTCTCTTGCTCACTTTTAAACTCTTTTTTCAAAACTGGCAATTGAACCCACGGCCTCACACATACTAGACAAGTTCTCTACTATGGAACTCCCTCACCAACCCCTATTTCACTGTCTTCTAAAGCTTTATTGTTTCAATCATTTTATTTTATTTTATATTTAATATATTTTTGATTATTCAGGTATTTTCATGCTATTTATTGTTTATGGAATAAATGAATATTCAACCTGGCTATTTTGGTTGTATAGACTTTTATTTGGTCCAAAGCTATTTTCATTTTCATCTTAATGATGAAATTTTCTCATACCTCTGTGAAATAGGTATTCTTTCTTCACTCATTTTATAAATAAGAAAATCAAGACTAGGATCTAGAATCCAAGAACTGATTAGGAAATCAGATCCAAGTAAGTGACAGTAAGAGAAGACATCTAAAGGGACCAGGTAAAATGGTAGAACGGATAATCCACAGTGCTTGGGTCTGATGAGGTGGGCAGGAATCTTGTGGGCTTTGGTGGTAGCAATCCCTTCTGGGCTGATTCCTGGTAGCCTCAGGAGCTAGTCTGCCATTGCAGAGCATCTTTTGATGACCAGTTACTCTGATCCAATCTTTTATAGTTATCGGACACCTAAGTACAGGCTCAACTAGATATTGTAAGGCTTGAAACTTATGTACTTTAACTAAAAGATTATTTTAAAAATCTCATTTTTGTAAATTTCACAAACAGAAGATCATGCTAAGACATTTCTAAGACCCCTCTTACTAACCCCTGCAAATGAGGGGCCATTTAGCCAAAGTGGTTTTAGCTTGACAATAACCCTGCTCCTTCCCTTGGGGATTTAAATGTTCATAGGAAGTTTCAAGATACAATAGATAAACTATTGATTGATAAAGTAATAATATCATGTATAGGTTTGGACGTTATGGACCTCAGGTTCCACCAGAAAGGAAGTCTTGATGTTCACACGGGAATTGATTTCTACCCACAGTACCCAAGGTCATTGGTAAAGACTGTGTAGTTATTTATGAGTTATCGTAGATGTAATCACTAGGTGTTTCATTTTTGTCCTTCCAAGAAATCAAGAAATATAGACACATATTTCTGCATGCCAATTCTACATACATACATATAAATAAATAGGAAATAGACATTTTATCATATATATTTGTGTGTGTGTATGTGTATGTATAGAGAAAACAAGAGCAGGTTGAACTAAGACATCATATTCATGTGTATATATCTATATATATATACATTTTATATATACATATATACATACATCTTTATATACATCTATATGTACATTTTTATATATGCATGTATGTGCATATATATACATATGTGTGTGTGTATTTCTCAGGCAATTTTATGGTAATCTGCTAACTTATATTTGAAAGGGAAAATAAATATCTCTTCACCCTACTGCTGTGGACTGAACTGGGTTCCCCAAATTCATATTTTGAAACCCTAACTCCCTAACTGCTAATGTGATATTATTTGGTCATGAGACCTTTGGGAGTAGTTAATGAGGTCATGAGATTGGGGTTTTGAGGATGAAATTAGTACAATTATGAGAAGAGACACAAGAGAAATTTCTCTTCACCATGCTAGAATGTACTGAGAAAGTGGCTGTCTACAGGCCAAGAAGATAGCCTTCACCTGGAACCAAACACTGAAGAATATTGATCTTGGATCTCCAAGTCTCTAGAACTGTGAGGAAATGAATTTCTGTTGTTTAAGCCACACAGTCTATGGTAGTTTGTTAAAACAGGATGAACAGTCAAAGACACCCACCATGTAGTTAATTTTTTTATAATGAGATGTGCAAATATTACCAGGCTTAATAAATGTACTATGTGAGACATAAATAAATGTACAGTAAACAAAAATGAATGAATTTTAGTACTTTAAATGACATACATATTGTGTTAGTCAGCCCCCTGTTACTGTAACAAAATACCTGAGATAATTAACTTAAAAAGAGAAATGGCTTATTTGGCTCACAGTTTTGAGGTTTCAGTACATGCTGAGTTGGCCCCATTGCTTTTTGGCTATCATAGAGGAGACTACTCATCTCATGGCTCTGGGAAACAAAAAAGAGAGGAAGAGGAATGGTTAGGGTCCCAGTATCCCCTTCTAGGGCATGCCTTCAATGACCTAACCTCCTTCCAATAGTCCTTTCATTTTAAAGGATCCATCACTTCCCAAAATAGTGCAACAGGGTTAAGGACCAACTCTTCAAGGCATGGGCCTTTGGGGAACATTCGAGATCCAAACTATAGCACATTACCTATACTGCTGAGGTAGTTTCAGCTTGGATTTTATGTTTGTGATAGTGAAACAGCCTCCAGGGTGATTCTCTAAGTATAGACTCTGCTACATTCTGTGTGACTACAAAGTTAATTTTCTTTTTAAAAATCTATGTTTTGGTGGGCACAGTAGCACATGCCTGTAATCCCAGTGGCTAGGGAGGCTGAGAGAGGAGGATTGCAAGTTTGAGGCCATAGTTGAAAGAACAATATTGAAAGAGAGACACCCAGGCTCTTATCAGCCTCATAATGGCAAAATGAGACTAGGTGAAATCACCAAGGGAGAGAACACAGTAAAAGAGAAGACTATAAGACTGAGAGTAAAATGATGCACAGGTACAGGAAGAAGAAATGAGGAATAAGTAGGAGAGATTAAAAATGACACAAAGTCAGGCTGCAGTTGTAGTTTAGTGGTAGAGCACTTGCCTAGCTTGTGTGAGGCACTGGGTTCTATCCTTAGCATCATGTAAAACTAAGTAAATAAAATAAAGGTATTGTGTTCATTTACAACTTAAAAAAAAGACAAAAAGTCAAGGTGATAAAGGGAGTTTCAAAAGGAGAGACTTTAGAGACTTTGTGGAAAATAGCCAGGCAGTTCCTCAAATAATTGAAAATATAATTACTATAAGATCTGGCATTCCATATACCCACTCTCCCAAATTGTAAACAGGATCTCCAAGAAATATTTGCACATCCATGTTCATACCTATATTATTCACAGTATATTCCAAAAAAGAGGAGGCAACTCAAGTGTCCACTGAAGGGAGAATAAACAAAACATGGTACATACATTAGCTTTAAAAAATAAGAAAAATTTTAACATAAGATACAACATGAGTATACCTTGATACCGTAGGGCTAAGTGAAATGAGCCAGTCACAAATAAGATACTGCATTATTTCAATTATATGAAGTACCTATAATAGTGAAATTCATAGATGGTAGGTACAGTGGTCATTGTGAGGGACTGTGGCAAGGGGAGAACGGAGTTGTGTATGATGGAAATGGTTCTGGAGATTGGCTGCAACAGTGTGAATGTACTTTATGCTCCCGAACTGTACATTTAAAAATAGTTACGTTGGTAAATTCTGTTATGTATATTTTGCCACAATTTTAAAAAGTGAAGAATCCTTCTTAATTTAGTTATTACTAAAGTCCAAAGTTGTCATATTATCACTTTTCCATACACTTTTTGAACAAGGTAGAGTGTCCCAATATGCAGCACACTCTACATAGGCTGTGCAACTCTGACCATGGGTATGGTACATATATGGATTCTCTTATGCTTTAGGTATAAGGTGTCCCCCAAGTAGCTCACGTGAGACAATGCAAGAAAGCTTATATGTGAAAGGATTGGGTTGTGAGAGCCTTAACATAATCAGTGCATTAATTCTCTGTGCATTAATTCACTGGTAGGGATTAACTGGGTGGTAACTATAGGCAGACAGGGTGTGGCTGGAGGAGGTGGGTCATTGCGGCATGCTTTTGCAATATATATTTTGTCCATGGTGAGGGGAGTTTTTCTTTCTCTGCTTCCCGGTGCCATGTCCTGAGCTGTTTTCCTTCACCATACTCTTCTACCATGATGTTCTGCCTTACCTCAGGCTCAGGGCAATAGAGTGGGCCATCTTTGCACTAAGCTCTCTGAAACTGTGAGCCCAAAATAAACTTTTGCTCCTTTAAAATTGTTCTTGTCAGGTCTTTTAGTCACAACAGTAAAAAAAGCTGACTAAAACAGATTCAAAATTGAAAGAATGAAAATAAGACATAAGCAAAAGATAAAAACAAGTATGTACTTATATCCCAACTACTAAGAATGTGCTTAACTCTTCATAATGGGAACTTTTTGAAATATTTTAATTTGGTTTTTTGATAAAGATCCTATTTTTGACTTGAAATGAAGAACAATTAATTCTACTATAGGCTTTAGTAGTGATGATTATATGGGGACCTGATTATACTTTATAATGATTCCAGCTAGAGTAATTTTTAAATGTTTTATTGGATCTATGAAGGGATCATTGTGTGACTTGCATTTAGAAGACCTACTCTCCAAAGAATTATCTGTGGTAGGCTATTACTGTTAGGTCAAGTTATGTGTTTGAAATTAATTAATCCCTTTTCTGAGGTGACTGTCACAACGCATACTATTTACAATTAATCCCTTCTGTAATCTGGACCTGTGGTTTTTTTTGTGTGTGTGTGTGAAATCAGATAATCCATGCAATATTCATTTCCCATATATAGACACAACATGGTGGGCAATACTCTTACCATTATCTATGGATTAATTCAAATTTGATAGAATTATCTCTCTCTAGAGATAGATTATGAAAGACTTTTAAAGGAACAGATTTCCATACTAACTTTGAACTTAATCAGCTATTTCATAATTATGCCAGGACTGCTACAAGGAATCCCATGGCTTCTTATTATTCAAAGCAGCAAGACAAGATGTATGCAACCTTTCTTCATTTTAGGAGGTGGTAAAAGGTCTCAGAGATTACCCTTCACACGCTAATATTTCAGATATCTATTATTTTGGTGTAGTGGTAAAAAGAAAAGCAACTTTCAAGATTTTTCAGTTGTCTTCTCTTTATTTTCAAAAATATCTTTTGTGTAAGTAAAATTATTTACTGTAGTCATTGAGTGAGTTTTTATTCATGGTGTTCACTAAAGAAAATATTGAACTTTTGCCATTTGAAATGTAAATACAAAATAAAGAGTTTGCAAACTAAATAAGGGTTTTTTTTTTTTAATTCCTTCCAATGCAGCAAACAAACTGGATTTCAGAAATATTTGAGGTCATCATTGGTTAGTCTTAACATCTATATAGGACCATTTTTCCTTTTTGTACTGTTTGATAAATCTTGCTCTTATTTTCAGTTTTCTAATAACATATTAAAAAATAATTCTTTTCAGAATTAAATTCTCATGCACAACATGTCCCAATGTTTTTATCAAAGTACTTGATGCACTGCTACTTGAAGAAGGGGTATGCTATTTCATTGCATAGACAGGTATGACTTTAATTAGAAATATTTTCAAACTTCTACACTTGAGGTGTGCTACAGTCTGAGTCATCTGAAAAATTCATATATTGATACTTAATTGCCTATATGATAGTATTAAGAAGTGGAAATGATTAAATTTTGAGGCTTCTAACCTCATGAATGGTATTAGTGCCTTTTAAAGGAGCTTTCATATCACATTTGCTTCTTTTGCCCTACCCTCTTTCTTCATGAGAGGTTGCTGTCAAAAGAAAACATCACTAGTGCCACAGGATCTCATCAGACAACTTACCTGCCAGTGCCTTGTTCTTGGACTTCACCTCCATCACTGTAAGAAGTAAGTTTCTGTTCTTTATAAATTACTCAGTCTAAGGTGTTTTGTTACAGCAGCACAAACAGCCCAAGATAATATGGTTCTCAAATACATGACGACATGGGAAGGTATTTTGTATTTTCATTAGTGCCCTATAAGATGGTTAAGTGATTTTCCTCTCAACACTCTAAGCTTAGGGAATTCAAGCATTGTTTTTCCCTGTTACACATATACTATAAAAGCTTCCTAGTGTATGCTGATGTGAAGCCTGATTTAAGAGCCAGAGTACTAGAGATGCATTTCAATGACACTACTATGAGAAGGAGAGCATGAGAATGGTGCACATTCAGTGGCAAGATTCTATGCATTGGTAGTAGGCATTGCTAAGTGACCATGCCATTTTTCCTGATTAGCCTTCTACATTCATCTTGAGGAAGTTACTTATCTTAGCACCAAGTTGGAACCTAATTGCCATGTTTAATCTAAACTGTTCTCTATCTTTGTTTTTTTTATTCATTCATTTATTTTTTTTCTCAAAAATTGCATTTTAATACATGTTATCAAACATAACAGAAAAAAACAAATTTTCAGACGCTGTACACACTGTTCACTGAAAACATTTGTTGAGGCAAATAGAAAAAATTGTTACAATCATAATTTTTCTAATTTTGCAAAAAATTATAAGCAGATTAAATTCTTCATATTAAACACCTTTATATGCCCTTTCAATGAACAATATATATATATTTTTTTTCTTTTTTTTTTATCAACCATCTTTACTATACCCATTCCCCTTTCCTGCCCCCCGCCTCCCCCTTCTCTATCTTTGTACAGTGATAATAATCTGCAAATTCTGTTGGACAGATCTATTCTTTGGACCACTATAAAGTAGTATCAGATGATGTCATGGTATTTCAATAATCCCATTTATTAATTAATGGAAATAGTTGAAATCAGTGCCTTTTCCCCTTTTCTTGAAATAATTTTTTCACTGTTAGTAATTTAGACTCAGAAATATTATCAAAATTGATAATGTTTTCCTTTCAGACTTTCTACCCAAACAGAAGAATGTAGCCTGGTGATTAAATACAAAAACTCTCTTCTGAATGTTCAAATTCCAGTCTTCAACTTTTCCACTTCGTCTGCTATGGTTTGAATGTGTCCTCCAAAATTCATGTGTTGGGAACTTCATTCATATATAATAATGTTGACAGGTGGGAATTTAAGAGATGATTAGGATATTAAAGGATTGATGCCATTGTCACCGGAGTGGCTTAGTTAGCGAGGGAGTGGGTTCCTAATTAAAGGATAGGTTTGTCCCCCTCACTTGCTCTTTCATGCTCTTTTTCCTCTGTCTTCCATCATGGATGAGACAGTATGAATTCCCTCACCAAGTGGCCTTCTCAATCTTGGACTTCCCAATCTCCAGAAAATAATAAATCAATCTCTGTTCTTTTAAAATTATCCATTCTCAAGTATTTGTTATGATAGCATAAGCCAGGCTTAGACACTCTAAGGTGTCTAAGAAGGTATGAAAACTTTGTCACCTCACTTTTCCCATTAGTAATAGATATATGTGAGTTGTGAGAAATAAATTCATTCTGATCAATTAATATTACACTGATGAATGAGAGACCCTCATCAGTTGTCAATATTTATTGTAATTTGTAGTAGAATTTAGAACTATTCTTTTATAGTGGTCTTCTTCAATGTGATCTTTCCTGGCAATAGAAACTTCAGAAATTTCTGGTTTTAGATGTAGTTTTTTAAGCACATTTATCACTATTTAAATGTAGGTGTACCTGCATTTATAATAAAATAAATATTATATGGTTCTAGACTATGTCTGGGTTTTATTAATCCATCTGTCCTTTATACACCCATGCATTTAATAAATATTAAATGAGTGTCTTCCATAGGTCTTACCCTCGTGAAATAAAGACCAGGAAAGCACATGTCTGCCTTAGGTGAGCTCCCATTCTCTGGAAGCACCAGAGAGAGGCAGAAAGGTAAGCAGGTGGTTATTGAATTGAACACTAAGTACTATGGTACAACTGTGCTTGCAGTGCTATAGGAAGGAGAAAAGAGCATGAGTTTTGATGCCTTGAGGGTTAGAGAAGGCATTGCATTGACTTAAAAGGTATTGTTTTTCAGTTGACCTCAGCCAAAACATTACCTTAGATGAAATGAATACATTCACAGCCTTTTAGAAAACAATTAGGGCAAAACTGGCTTCTTTCAAAGCTGGAGATGTAAACTTCCTTTTTCAATCTTATGGCTACTTTACTTTAGGGAGCAGAACACACTGACTATGGCTATTGTGCTGCATCTCAGTCTTGTTTGGAAAAGGGTGTTCGTGTATTTTATATAGCAAAGTTGAATAAATCCCAGTACTTACACTGTAATTTACTGCATGTGAGGTTGGCCTGTCCCCTGGATCACAAAGGAAATGCACCAGGGAAAAAGTTTCCATTTCGCTTTTATATTTAAGAAATAAATCATTCTTTCTGCACAAAACACATAAAAGCTATAAAATTTAGTCTAAGCATTAATAATTATTTTTAACTCCTATAAATCCCAGGTTACTTTATAGTATGGCTATAGGAATTCTTTTTTTTTTTTTTTTAGAACTTTTATTTTTGTCTAGTAAAATGGGTCATTAGTTTATATGGAGTCTTTATAGCTCTGAATTTAAAACCTGTGTTTTTTATTATGTAAGTTTGCTTGCAAATGCAAAATGTTAAAACACATGTACTCTGATTTTACTTTTATTTCATGTCTTAAAAGAAATCCTTTTATCTGATCTTTGGGAATTTACAGGATACTTACATACAATTTAAAATAAAGAAGGAATGAAAACACTGCTAACCAGTTGAAAATCATTGCTCCTGAAATATTCAGTCCTGACATTTTAAATGTAGTGCCTATGTGGACATTGCCATGGGCACAAACACACATCAACTGAGTGGGCTAATGATGATAAACTTTGCCAACTTCAAACCCTTTTGTTGGTTGTATTTTTTAATGCTTTTTCAGAAATATTCTTGGACCACTTAAAATTAAAAAAGGAACTAAGCAACACATTCATTCCTCTTACTATGAATCAGAAACCTTGAAGCCAAAAGTGCTTTGGGAATGTAATCATTAAAACGTTCAAACATGGTGACTTGGGTAGAAGGAACCATTTTGTCCCTGACAGTTGAAATCTCTTCATTATTTTTGAAGACCACCCATTGAGTTTCCTAAACAAAGCTTTTTCCAAATCCTCCATGATAACAATTCAAACTTGAAACAAAAAGTGAAAGCAAAAGGCAAAGTGCTCCATCTAGAGTACAAAGGAACCAAATTTTAAAAAAAACTGGGAGGGATTCTTCCTGAAAAGGCTCTTTCGAAATTACCCTTCATACAGGAAATGGAGGTACAGGACTAAACAGTATTTTCATTTCATGCAAAAAGAAATTGCTTCCCAATTTCTTGTTCTTCTCAGAGTCATCAACCTAATCATAACTTTGAGATAATTCAACTAATTCCCCAAAAGGATTAGAGAAATTATACAGTTCACCTAAAAGTACTGAAATAGAGGGTGTGCCATCTGTTTCCTAATTATGGTTTAACCCAATGTGTTTAGAAAATACTCTTTATCTTCCATTATTCATGTGGCATTAATTGGATTTTAAATACAGAATATAGTAGCATTCCTCCATAAATGTACCAGTCTTATAGTAAAGCATTTGCATTTTGGTAATATTACTATTGATTTTCCTTCCCTCCTAGGCAATAATCAGAGAATTATCATTTACCACAAATCTAATGAAGTCTACCTTTATAGCTTTGCAATCACATGCAGTATCATTGTAGTAACTTTGGGCATTTATGAAGTCTTGCTAAGTAGAAGTGGGGTTGAAGGCTTGGTGGTCAAGTGCAGGTATAGCATGTAGGAGACCCTGGGTTCCATCTCTAGCACCCTCTATCCTGCAAAAAAAAAAGAAAGAGTTCAGGATACAATTTGATTGCATTTTGTGGGATCTATTTAGGCAGTTTGCATTCTCTTTTGTTTGTAATTTAGTCTACGATAGCTATACTAGTGTAGGAGTAACTTGCAGTAATACCTTTACATTTTACACAACAGTACCCTGCAGCAGATGTCTCTGTGTAAAAGAGAAATACAATGTTTAAAATAAGCAGAAGCAGAAGTTTGTGAAAAACTTTTCCAAACTGTACAGGTTATATATATATGTGTGTGTGTGTGTGTGTGTGTGTGTGTGTGTGCATATATATATATATAAAATTTATAAATATATAATATATATAATTATGCACAAAAATATTTGTTATAAATATATACATTTGTATCTATTTATATATTTATTAGTTATACCATCTTCAATAAAAATAATAAAAATTTACATTGAAGTTACCAAAAAACAAGTTTCAAGCTGAAACTTCTAAATGATCAATAATGAAAACTAGATATCTATTACTCATACTAAAGGAAAAAGCAAATTAAATCTACTACAAAAATATTGTTATGAAGTGATAATCAAAAATCATGTAGACAAAGTATAAAATAAAAATATAGAGGCATATCAGGTCATTAATAAACAAAATGTGTTTTTTTGGTATAAGCTTGTAAGTTAAAAATATATTTTGTTGTGTTTTTTTTTAACTCATTCTAAGTAAAATTTAATTTGTATCTAACTTTCTATTCTTTTTCTTAAAGAGGTCACGCAAGCTATTTTCCCTTGTCAGTAATTCTTATGGGGTTTGGAAATGAGTGAAATATCCATGCTTCTGGCTTATTCCTTCTTTCTCTTTATTTTTTATTGGAGCTCATTTTTATCCATTTCATTCTCTAACATATTCTGTCAAAGAACTAGATTTCACACTCTCCCTAAATCATTCTAGCTATTTTTGCTAATAAATATAGAATAAAAAGGGAAATCATGAAGACAGCAGCCTTCTAAATTCACTTGCTTCAAATTTTCTCCTCTCAATGAGAACAGAATCATGATTTCCTTCATCCAACTGTGGTTCAGGATTTGAGGAAGATCATTTCCAGTATTTCTGACAATCAGAGGTTCTGATTGAAAACTGTGTAATACTGAAAGCAAGAGGATTCCTAAACCTTGCGTTTTTGTGGTCCAGAGTTACTCATTATAAGTCGGTGAGGAACTATAGTATGATCTAGACTTTTGAAATTTTACTGCTACTCTCTATAGTGATAGGTTGCAAAAGATTTTTTAAATATATGAAGTTATATTCAATGAACAGGAAAGATGTCAATGGACTGGATTTTATCTTGTACAGAAAAAAATGAATAAGGAAATATTTAGTAAGGAAAAAGAAAACCCTTTAATGCATGTTCCACCAACTAAACCCCTCTATGAGCTCTAATTCCTTTCTGTGCAAAAGCTGGGAACACCATTCAACTTGGAATCCTAGAAGGGCACAGTGAGCACCATGTTTCATCAACATAAATAATTAACTGGAGAAGGACATGCAATATTCATAGCTGAAAATTATTAAAGCAGATTGCAATGAGGGAAAATATCTAAAAATTGAAGAAAAATAAATCATTTAGTTGACAGCTTATGGCATTTCTTTTATTTATTTATATAATTAATCTTTAGAAAATGCCTTTTCCTTCTGGAACATTGACAAATGGTGGGTATGCTAGGTTGTACCACAATTGGACGATATTTGATGTGTGGGATTCAGAAGTTCAAATGCATGCTGGCAGGAGGTGGGTGTCAAGGGTAGGGAGAAGTGGGAGTCTGTGTTTTGCTTTTCCATTTCAATAATAAGGAAACTGTTATTTTGGGAGTAGGAGCAATTGTTGAAGTTAGTGTCACCACCTGCAAATGATTTATGTTATTGGATGGTTTCAATTTTGTGGGAAGGGATTACGGTGATGGGTTCTAGAAAACCTATTGAATAAATAAATATTTTCTGGCAGATGTTTCTTTCTCCCCCCAAGCCAATACCAAATGCAAGGCATAGAGCTTAGAGGTTGCCTGCAGTGATATTAATTAATGTCATGATGCTTTGTCTGCGAGTGTCAATAAGGTGATAAACAACTACTATTTACAGGAGGCAAAGTGGTTGGAAATGGGTCAAAAGAACAATACTTCTATGGTATCATTTCTCTTGTCAGACACTCTACTGCTGTTCCCAGATGCTTTTATTTCTAGGAGGGAAAAGGAGGGAGTTTTTTCCCTGCCTCTAAAAACCTGATTGGTAGGAGACCCTGAGAGCTGTAGTCCTTCAGAAAGCAAAAGATGGATTGCTTTTATGTCCAAGAACCTCATTAGGATTTCTGAGAAAGTGAAAAGTGATTTGATGTGAGACTGAGCTAAACCTACCAGGTATAGAATTTTAGTGCTAGTCAAACTGCTTATCTTGCTGATGAGGTGATTTCAGGGCATGCGTAGAAAAAGAGTGCATTGTTCAGTGTGTGGCCCCAAGAACAATGATGTATAAATTGGCTATGTCCAATCACTGAGAAAGCCTATCATCACCATCAGGCTTTCTGACATTACCTCCTCTGCTCTTCTTCCTTTTAGAAGTGAAACAGGACTGAAAAGTAGAATTGGACTGAGACACAAAAAGGAAAGTTTGGGGATCTGACACCAATTTCTCAAAAGGAAAAAAGGAATATTTTTAACAACAAAAATTCTGTATTTGGAAACCATATTTGGTATCACTGTCAGTTATACTTTCAAACATTTAAAAATGGAATCATTTAACTCTTCTGAAACAGCCAGACATTTGTATATGAGTTATTTCTTTATCACAATGCTTTTTTCCTTCTCTGTAACTATGGATAAATGTTATTTACAATAGTGTCTATAACTTCAATTAAGCATATTTCACCCCAAGTGGAATTTACAATATAGTGTATAGGTGATGAACAACCTAGGGAACAATTGGGCATTATTAGAAATTACATTAAGTTTTTAGGCATATAAAATGCTTTTTGTGCATTGAGCTTACATGTTAATAGAGTATTACCTCCTATATTAGAATCAACAGAGAAACATTTGACCAAAATATAATTTTTTAACTGTGTTTTACCACTATATAGCTTAATGTATTTACACATTTAAGTACCTCTAAAATCTTAAGCTAAGATTATATTTGAGAATGAAATAAAGAATTAAAAACTGTATAATGATTAAGATTGGACTACTATAAAATATGTATTCTAATAAATGATCTGTGAGGACATTTAAATATATTTGGATTCTTATTGGATCTATCATTTACTCATATACTTCTTCATTAATCAAAAAATATTTATTAAGCCCCCATATATCCATTTAGCTATACATTGTGGAAAAGAATGGCTGTAATACTTTTTCTAAAGTTCTAACCTATTATAGTGCTGCACCTAATCTGCAGAAATATTGTGTCAACCCAAAGCAGAAAGTTATCAGGAAGACTGGAAATGGTAAGAAAATGAATAAGATATTAATAGCGTATTTCCAAGACTGTCTGGAGGAGAAGAGGCCTCTATCTTTCAACCCAAATGTTCACACATGATAGTAATCATGAATTAACATTTATTTAGCATAAGCTGTGTACTAAACGTGTGTTGGTAAATTTAACCCTCAAATACATTTTGTACAATTACCATTCCCACCTTTTGAGTGAAGGACTGAAACTTAAAGAGGTTAATTAATTTGCTCCAGATCACAAAATGAAGTTTGAACCTGAAATTGAATCTAGGTTTTCTTGACCATAAGCCCTTGACTTTCATACAATGAAAAAAAATTATGTAGTAATAATAGCTTGATGGCAATCCATTGACCATCCTTTAACTCTTAGTCCACATTTACTAAACACTCTCTTCTAATTTACATAGAACCTCCATTAAATATTTCGCATGCAGCAAGAGAGTGTTCCAGCAGTGGTTGATCCTCTTGGACATTGTATATTGTCAAAAAATTGTTGTCCAACAATTTTTACTTTGTGAGTTATACAGCCTTTTCTTGTGAAGTGATCAATGTAAATTGGCTCTTCTCATGTATACATTACTTCTGAATACATTTTCAACTCTATAGAGGTCAAGAATCAGATCCTAGACCAGGGTATTTTGAGCATCTAATCAATTATAAGGTTATAGTAACCTTATAATTACTATATTGTCAGAAATAATGCAATGATTTTATTTTTATTAATAATTTCAAACTCAGAGAAAAAAATTTCAAGAATAGTATAAAGAAAACTTATGGTTTGAGGGTAAGTTGTCAATGTGATGCTTCATAACAACCAAATATTTTTGTCTTTCTACACATTAATTTTCTTCCATAATACAATGTATCTGATGATCCAAATCAGGAAAGTAACATTACTCCAATATAAGCTTCCCAACAAATTCACATTTCCCCAGTTATCCCTGTTAATGTCCATCTCAGCAAGAGGCCCTAGTGTTGAGTCTTGCTTAACCTTTTCATGGTCAAAAGTAGGAGGCTGCAATTGGAATCTAGTGGATGAAGACCAAGGATGCTAATAAATAACCTACCATGCACAGGACATTCCCCCACAACAAAGATCAATAGCTCTGAGGTTGAGAAATCCTGCTCTTACAGATGTGCCCAAAACACCAAAAATACTTGATTTTCAAGTATTGTTTAGGTTACTGGTTTTTTCCTGAATCACTTTTCCATACAGGGTCGTATATTTCCAATGCGAATCATTCCAAACAAGTTGATGGACTATTTGGTTGTTGATCACATTAGATTCTTCTGTTTCTCCAGAAAGAAAGCCATTAAAAACTTCATTTTTAAAGAAAAGCTATTATTTTAGTCAGCTTTTTCGCTGTTGTGACTAAAGGATCCAACCAGCACAATTATAGAGGAAAAAGAGTTTCTTTGAGAGCTCATGGTTTCAGAGGTCTTAGTCCATAGAAGGCCAGCTCCATTCCTCAGGGCTCAAGGTGAGGCTGAACATCATGGCAGGAGAGGGTGGCAGAGGGAAGCAGCTCACATCATGGTGACCAGGAAGCAGAGAGAGAGACTCCACTTCCTACATACAAATATATACCCAAAACCCCACCCCAATTCTCACCTCCTCCAGCCACACCCTACCACTTCAGTTACCACTCAGTGAATCTCTATCAGGGAATTAGATCACTGATTGGGTTAAGACTGTTACAACCCAATCATTTCTCCTCTGAACTTTTCTGCATTGTCTCACATGTGAGCTTTTGGGGGATACTTCCCATCCAAACCATAGCAGTTACCCAATGGACCAGGAGCAGAGATTCTCTAAGCTTCATTTAGATGCAGTCACTGGTCAGTTAATAAGAATTCCACCAATTGCTTTCATTTTAAATTTTGTACTGATAAAATTATAAATGGTTACATACAAAAGATATTCTTTAGCAACTCTGAATAATTGAATTCATGGGTGTTGGATGGATAAAAGCCACACTTTAAGAACTTTAAGTAGTGAGGTTTCCTTTGAGGTCTTCAGATCTTTCAGGGCATGCTCTAAGGAGGATTGTGGGACCCAGGTCTACTCCTGTCTCTCTTGATTCCTGGCCAATGAGTGACTTTGTTCTACCATGAGCTCCCCTTTGTTGTTTCACAGCAGGTTGAAAGCTACAGAGCCAACCAATCACTGAAGGAAGCCTGTAGAACTGTGAGTCAAAATAGACCTTTTCTTTTTATAAGTTGATCACCTCAGGCATTTGTTACAGTGTCTCAAAACTGATTAACACAACAACCTTTTGAAAGTGACTCTTTTCACTTAGCATTGTGCCGTTGAGATCCAACGAAATTTTTATGTGCATATTTTTTTTCCCTTTTAACAAATGAATAGATTCCAGGGTATGGAAATACTTCAGTTTGTTTAACCATTCACCCATTAAAAGACATCTGGGTTATTTCCAGTTTAGGGTGATTGTGAATAATGCTCTAATTCAGTTATTATAATGCTATAAGAGTATAGTATGAATAGCTGTGTAAAGGTTTTATGAAAACATAAGCTTGCTTTATTCTGTGATAAATACCCAAGTGTGCAATAGTAAGAGTCATATAATAAGCACAGGATTGTTTTTACCAGAAACTTCCATATTCTTTTCTGAAGTGTCTGTATCATTTTGCATTCTAATTAATGATATATAAATGAACCAATTTCTCTACATCTTCACCAACATTTAATGTCAATAATATTTTCTGTTTCAGGCATTCTGGTAGTTGTAAAGTGATCTCTTTGTGGTTTTTAATTTGCATGTTTCTAATGGCTAATGATGCTTAGTATCTTCTCATATGCTTATTTGTCACCTATATAATCCTTTCAGTGATATGTCTCATTTTTTACCCACATTCTAATTAGAGTATTATTTATTCACTGATAAATTTGCTTTATATATTCTAAATATAGTTCTTTTTCAGATATATGACTTACAATATTTTATCACATTTATAGCTTTTGTTTTTTTATCCTATTTATAGACTTTTTGCATGGCAATATTTTTTATTTTGATGAAGCCCAATTTAAGATTTTTTTTCTTCTTATGGGTCAGATTTTTGGTGTCAAATCTAAAAATATTTTGCCTATTCCTTGTTCCCTCAAATTGTATTGTATATATTTTTCTTACAGTTTTATAGTTTTACACTTTGCATTGAAGTATATGATCCATTTCAAGTTGATTTTTACATATGGATGTCTCTTTTCTCAGCAGTACTTATCAAAAGGGCTCTTCTTCCTCAAATTGTTTTTGTGCCTTTGTCAAAAATAAGTTGGATATATTTCTATATGCCTCATTCTGGGTTCTCTGTTATGTCCTATTAATATGTTTCCTTTTTCCAATACTACATTGTACTGATTATTGTAGCTATATAATAAATCTTAAAATCAGATCCATTCATTCTGTTTTATATTTCTTATTCAAAACTGATTTAGTTATTCTAGGGCTTGTGCCTAGAGCAGCATACACAAGCTTGTCTATTTCTACAAAATCATGTATGGGTTTTGATAGGAATTATAGCAACCCTATACATTTGGGTAACATTGGCATTTTTACAATGTTGAGTCTTCCAAACCATGAACATGGTATGTATTTCCATTTATTTGGGTCTTCCTGGATGTTCTACATAATTATCTTGTAATGTTCAGCACACAGATCCTGCATATGATTTGTTATATTTTTGTTTAAGTATTTCATTGTATTTGGAACAATTGTAATGTGTACAGTGTGCTCAATTTCTGTTTCCACATGTTCCTCTTTATTATAGAGAAGTATGATTGATGTTTGTGTTTGTTGACTTTTGTGTCCTTTGAAATTGACTTATTGGTTTTAAGAATTTTTTTATAGATTGATTGGGATTATATGCATAGACAAGTATGTCACCTGAAAATAAGTGTAGTTTTATTGCTTTTATTCCAATATATATGTTTTTTATTTCTTTTTAAGACTCAATATGTGTTTAATTAACTTTTTTGCTGCTGGGACTAAAGGATCTGACCCGAACAACTGTAGTGGAGGAAGAGTTTATTTGAGGGCTCACGGTTTCAGAGGTCTGAGTCCACAGAAGGCTGGCTCCATTCCTCAGGGCTCAAGGTAAGGCTGAACATCATGGCAGGAGAGGGTGGCAGAGGGAAGCAACTCATGTCATGATCAAGAAGCAAAGAGAGAGACTACACATGCAAGATACAAATATATACCCCAAAGCCAAACCCTAATTCCTATCTCCTCTAACCACACCCTACCACTTAAATTAATCCCATGAAGGATTAATTCACTGATTAGGCTGAGGCTGTAATTCAATTATTTCTCTTCAAACCTTTTTGCATTGTCTCACACATGAGCTTTCAGGAGACACCACATCTAAACCATAACACTATGTTAGATAAAACTTGAGGCACGATGATAAATAAGAGTGGTAAGAGTAAACTTTCTTGACTTACTCCCAATCTTAGAAGGAAATTGTTTAATCTTCATACTTTCTACTAAATACAATGTTGCTATTGACTTCTTGTAAGTGCTCTTTGTCAAGTTGAGGAAATGCCCCTCTGTTCCTAATTTACTTAAATCATTTTTAAAATCATAGATTTATAAATCATAAAATAAATCATAGATGTATTTTAAAATCATAGATTTTAAAAATGGTGCTAGATTTTGGGTAATGTTTTTCATATAAATTGATTTGATTATGATTTCTTTATGCTATTGATAGTGTTGTATTTTTAAAGCCCTAAAATTTTAAAGACCTTACTCTATTCTTAAAAAAATGAAAGAATTGTATATTCATTTTTAAAGCAATTTTTTGGGCCATCTCTCATCAGTATTCAGGCAGAAAAACAATGTTACTGAACTGAATATGAAATTACATGTAGGGAAATTATTTCTATGTTGTATAAACTTACAGAATAGATGTAAAGGACTTTTGAAAAAATATTGTGAAAAGTGAAAACATTTTACTATAAAAATTTCCCCAATAGCAAATGAAAATCAGTCTAGTCACCTTCTAAGGGTATATTCCCACTCTTATAGAACAATTTTATTAGCACAAACTTTTGTTTTTGTTTTTTGTTTAGCATAGAAATCATAAACTACGTAATGGAATACACAGTATTTAATATAATATTACAATGAATATAATACTCTTCAATACTCTTCTATCAGTAAATTTTTGCTTAACTTAATTCTTCTCCACTTAATGGCTTATATAACTGATGGTTGCTGTCTTTTTGGAGACTTTCATGCATTACAATAGTGTTGAATCTGCAGGAAAACAAATCATATTCCTTTGTGAATTGTGCATAAACATACGCATATACCCAAAGAATTATGTATAAATACATCACTTTACTTATTCAAGTAAATGACTCAGATGTTCTGAGTATAAACAAATCAAGGAGGTAAATAAATTAAGTACTTTTTGTAAGGTCAGATAACGATGACCAAAAGGAAGCCAATTAAAACCACTGAGCAAGGCTTTATTGATATACTCTCCCAGGTGAGACTCCTCTGTCCAACAGAGCAGGTCTGGGAGAATCATGCGTAGGCCTCAGCTGGTTTGAAAGTTTCATGGGCTTGGGGTAGGAAGGGGAGGGCTTGGGACAGGAAAGGGAAGCTTAGGGCAGGATGGGGGTGTTTGGGACAGGAAAGGGAGGTTTTTTGGGAGTTTGGTGTCCTCCTGGGGTTGGTGGGGGATCGGCTGATTGATAGTGGTTATGAGTCGCCATCACTGCTTGTCTGCCGGAGTCTGATTGATTGCTCTTTCGTGTATGTGGGCTGCCTGGTGTTTTGTTTCCCTTAGCTACCTTAAACCAACCTAACACTTTTAATATTGCACTATTATTTTTGGGCAACTAAATTCAATTTATGTGCTGAATTAGTGATTCAATTCTTAAATTTTGAAAATTTAAATCTGAGAGGAAGCAAAAATCCAGGAACATAGACCTGCCCCACACTCTCAGGTCTACATGAAGGAAGTAAGGCTTATTAATTATTAGACCTAATTATTTAAAAAATTCCTTCAACCTTCTGTATTAGTTCCCTAGAGTTTCCATGATAAATACCACAAATGGGGTAACTTAAAACAAGAGAAATTTAACCTTTCTAAGGCCAGAAGTGTGAAATCAGAGTGGGAAGAGCTATGCTCTCTTTGAAGGCTCTAAGGAAGAACTTTCATTTACTTTCCTTAGCCTCAGGTGGTTTCCAACAACCCGTATCATTCCTCAACTTGTAGACGTTTCTCTTCTCTGCCTCTTGTTGTCATGTGACTTTTTTCCATGACATTCATGTCTCTCCAAATCTCTGTCATAATGATTCCACTCATTGGATTTAGGGCCCATAACAAGGATTAGGATGTTAACGACATCTGCAAAGACCGTACTTCCAAATAAAATAAAAATGTGAGCTCTGAATTCACATGAATTTTTTGAGAGGGTCACTATTTGTTATGGTTTAGATGTGGTTTCCCCCAAAAGCTCACATGTGAGGCAATGCAAGAGGGTTCAGAGGAGAAACGACTGGGTTGTTCTTACTGGTTGTTCTTAATCCAATCAGTGATTTAATCCCCCGATAGAGATTAACTGAGTGGTAACTGAAGTGGTAGGGTGTGGCTGGAGGAGGTGGGAATTGGGGCGGGGCTTCGGGTATATATTTGTATCTGGCAAGTGGAGTCTCTGCTTTCCGATCACCATGATGTGAGCTGCTTCCCTCCGCCACCCTTTCCTGCCATGATGTTCTGCCTCACCTTGAGCCCTGAGGAATGGAGCTGGCCTTCTATGGACTAAGACCTCTGAAATCATGAGCCGCCAAATAAACTCTTTTTCCTCTATAATTGTGCTGGTTGGGTCCTTTAGTCACATCAGTGAGAAAATCTGACTAAAACACTATTCATGGGATGCATATTCCATCCTGGTTTTTGGTACACTCATATTTAGCTTCCTACTAATTCCCCTTCAACAGTGAACATTTACATTCTACTAATGTAGATCAGAGTGTGAGTTCCCTCTTCTCAGGACACTGACTTCAACTAAGAACCAATTTATTTTGCAGAAATAAATAAATGAAGAATGTATAGTTTCTTCAATTTTGTACTCATAAAAGATGATTTCACATTTCGCCTACCTCATTGGCCAAATGTTTAAAAATTATGTAGCTAATAAATCATAACCATTAGGTAATAAACTAAATTCTCCCGGGAATTAATCAGTTGCCATTTGAAATAAATCCTTAGAAATGAAGAAAAATATGACAATTGGCCCATGTTGCTTTGTCATACCTACAAGTGATTTTTATTTAAGCATGTAAAAATGTTTGAGATAATCAACAAGTCATTATGACTACATCCATTGATCTTCAAGTGTTAATCATTGTTCTATAGGTTCATGATACAGGGTGCAAACTTGTGAATAAAGCAGCTAAGTTTTCTATCTATTTTAAATGGACAAGAATTCACGGACACACAAGTAACTTTTCATCATCTGTTCTTAATGAATATTTTGGCTAAGGGCTTCTGGTAAGTAACAATATCTTGTTAGATAGAAATTATATGTGAAAAAGGTTTACTTTTTCTTTTCCAGATTTGGAATGGGGAGTTGGTAGACAGGTATAAAAACATGCAAGGAGTTCAAAAGATGATCAGAAAATCTAACAGCAAAAATAGAAAATTTTATTTCTTTTTTGTAAAATTCTTTACATGTAAAGAATATAGTCAATATTTACATCTAAACATAATATTTTTAAATACTGTAGTTTGCATGACCACATCAGAATTCATTGTGTATTACTTTTGATAATGTCACACATATAAGAAATAAGTTTGTTGAGGTTAGGAGACTCATCCTTTGGCTAGTACATAGAAGAATCGAAATTCTAACCAGGATCACTAGCATTCCCATCTACTTTACCACAGTTAACTCTTGCTGATAGCAATTCCTAATAGTGCCCATCACATTTCAAACAGTTACACAGTTAAAATAGAAACCCAAAACTTAAATTCAGAAAATCCATGTTCTCACCGAAGCAGTTATCTGACCTTAAACATTTGTAAACTGATATCCTACCTAGTAATCGCCCCACTTCTCTCCAGGGTTGAGAAAATGAAGCAGATACACAAATATAAAACAGGGTAAGACACTAAGTGGGTGGGACAAAGACAGTGCAAACAGTAACCATCAAGTTAATCATAGAACGCAATAGGTAGGAAGAGTTCATTCTAAATGACTGACGATGGTGGACCTATAAAATGACCAGACAAAAAGAAACTTTGAAGTGATTAGCATAATTGACAATACAGAGAGTGCCATAAGGCACAGCTAGGGGAGTAGTTTCCTGAGATTACCTTACTTCCTTTTGCAATACCCCCCACCAACAACTTTAGCTATATCATTTTGTGTTGTTTGTCCATGTGATCCACATAACATGTTCTGGAGATACCAAGTTTGCAACCTAAGAGTGACAACAGATGTTAAGCAAGTACTTTCAGCATAAGTATGATAAGAACAGGGGAACCACCCAAGCAAATCCCATGTTAAGGTGCTATTATTTATTTGTCTTTGAGCATAATTTTTATCCAATTCATTCAAACTCAGGACTCAACAGGGATCCTGAAGTGTGTGAGCAGGAGCTTCCTATGAAGTTAAGTCAGCTAGAAGAGAAGGGCATTAAATAAGAAAACCAATTTAATTCTTTTCCAATTTATCAGGGTTAAAAAGGACTTGCGGCTCCCACCCCTGAGTATTTGCTTGTTTGCTCTTATTGTATATACAGTATCACCATTTGTTTCTCTTTGAAGATATCTTTTTCTGTAAACATGGAGGATACCTCTTTTGTTGTAAGAAGAAAAAAGGAATATATATATATAATCTATACTGTGTAAAGGTAAACTTCAATTAAAATATAACATTATAGTTTTGCTTTTATTTGTTATCATTAGACATGTTGTTAAAATGCTATTGCCCTGGAATTTAGGTCTGATGAAGCACAGTGTGTGGACAAAACCCATCTGTACAAAAGGCAGCGGATTAAAAGGTTTTGAATCAAGGCTCCCTAGCTAGCAATAAAAAAATGACATTTTAACATGAGGCATAAAGCAACTAACAAACAAAGCTATAATCATGGGATTATTAGCAAATAAACTTGCTTGCATTTATAGAGCCATAGATCTGTTGGGAAATATCCACGTGGTAAGTAAAAAATAAATTTAAAAAGGGAATTCATGTGAATTTATACAGTATTTCAAAATGTGATGAATGATTTATTACAACTTTATTTGTATTAACCCAGATGGTGCCCGATTTGGACATGTAACCCTGCATGCGAGGGATGCTTTATAAATGTCACACATCTCTATTAGGCAGCAGCGACTGCATGCCAGGATAGCACTCCCCTCCAGAAGGCCTATGCCAACACGAATAAAGAAGGGAAATGACATCTCACTTGTTGGAGTAAGGAAGCTGCAGTATGCACAATAACAACAATCAAGCAATCAGCAGAGTGATTAAGTAGGAAGAATTCATGCTAAATGACTGACCATGGCAGACCTATAAAATATGACCATTGTAACTATCTCACCCAGACAAAAGAAAACTTTGCAATGACCTTCCTCAAATTTTCTGCTTTAAAAGTCTTCTTTATAACCATCCATCTTTCTATTATTTATTGCCAGAAAATACCAGAGTGATTCTCTTTAATAATATCCTTCCAGACTTTCATATCAGATGTGGGAGAAAGTCCTCTGGACTATTCAGCTTGAGATTCTTACATGTAGAACCACAACAGGGACCCCTTTTTCTGTGTCCTTTACATTTTTAAGATGTTCTTAACCTAGAGTTTCAAGATGTCTGTGAGCCCTATGAAAGGATTTTTAAATGTTTGCATGTGTATTTTTCTGCTGAGTTGGTCCAGTACAATAAGTGCCAATCTTGATGTGCTTCAGTTTCTCCATGAGATAGAATTCTTTCTTTCTTCCTTCCTTCCTTCCCTCCCTTCCTTCCTTCCTTCCTTCCTTCCTTCCTTCCTTCCTTCCTTCCTTCCTTCCTTCCTTCTCTCTCTCTCTCTTTCTCTCTCTCTCTCTGTCTGTCTCTCTCTCTGTCTGTCTCTTCTCTTTCCCCTTTTTCTTTCTCTCATGGTGCTAGGGAATGGACTCAGTGTGCCTTACACATGCTAAGCATAAGCTTTCCAACTCAGCTACACCACTACCTATCATCTCTTTTCTAAATTTTTTGTGCTGTTTATATACTTGGAGAATTTTCTTACATAAAAAGCTTTTTTATTCTTGAGAGGAATATTTTTTTAAAAAAGTCAAATTGCTGTATCAAGATTTAATTAATCAATCAAGTATATGATTATAATTTTCTGAATCAAACAGATGGCATCCATCTGCAAGTCAAAGAAAAACTAAATATGAAAGGGAAGACATTTGGCGAAGGACAAATAATTCATGTTCATACATTCTATGCTAAATAAGTTAAATCTTTTAATCCAGTCTAGGGATGGCAAGGACAGAGAGAGTAACTTTGCTTATAGGGAATATGCTTCTCATTCTGAAATATTCATTTATCCACTTTTCCTAATTATTCTACCTAAGAATAGGCCATTATGGCCAATCAAAACTGAAAGCAATTAGTTGAGGGACATTCAAGTGAATTTAAAATAACTGTTCAGTAAAATAAAGATGAGAATAAAATGAAGCTGCTTATAAAATTTGGCTTGTGAATAGTCAATACAAAATGGTACATGCTGAATGATTACAATTTCAAAAAAATTAAAGATGTAAGCACAGTGATTAAAATGAATTCAAAAACAAATTCAAATTCTTTCTTTTCTTTCTTGGATGGCTGTATTAGTTTCCCAGGGTCTGTACAACAAATTACTACAATGTAGTGTCTTAAACAACAGAAATTTATTCTCATATAGCTTTGGAGGATAGAAGTCTGAGATAAAATTTTCATCAGGTTCCCAGGAAGAATATATCCCTAAGCTCTTCTAACTTCAGGTGGTCCCAGGTGGCTCTTTGTTTATGGCATCATAACTCCATTCTCTGCATACGTCTGATTTCACGTGACCCTCTTTACTGTGCATGTTCCTTTCTCGTTTCTTCAAGGACGTTCTCACTGGATTTAACCCACAGTAATCCAATATGATCTCATCTTGATTCATGCCTTAATCATATTCACAAGGGTTCTACTTTCAAGCAAGTTCATGCTCTGAGGTCCTGGAAGATCTTTGAATTTTTGGAGGGTACTATTCAACCCATCACAATGGTATTTAAATTTTTCATAATCATAAATCTCTCTCTGAGCTAAGTGACAGGACAATTAGAAAGGGGAGATATTTCTTTGAATGATGATACTTAAGTTTTCATAATTCCAACTGGCTATTATATCTATAACCTAGACTGGCTTGAGATTTTTTGCTGCTGTTGTTAAAGGTTCATTTTAAGTGTATGTTGGTTGCACACTATAATCTTGTATGACAAAGAATTTCTTTGCACATCTGAGCTATCATCTGTGCAACTTCCTAACTGGGTTGCCTTACTATCTATGATGTTTTTGATCATTTTCAGCAAAGCCAAGGCACTTAAAAAGTTTTCAGGTAAATTTACAAGCAACTACAAAGATCTAGGAAAGCCATTAAATCACTATGAAAGAAAAGTAGAAAACATAAAATATCTAATGGTTAGAGCAACTACTTTTATTTGGGAGGATATTTTATTGGTAGGAACTTTGAGTCAGGTATAACATGCAAAAAATAAAATAATTTATAAAGCTACATTGTGCAAATTTATTAGCCTATCATTAAGAAATCCTTTTAATGTGTTTACAACTGATGTTTGATGCACATTGAGACTTGTGTTTACCAGGAGGAAAGTGTATGGAGCATCATAATTGCTCATATGATGTCTTAATATTGATGGACAAATGTAAAGAGTTCATGAGCACCTCTAAGAGTGTATTTACACTTATCTCTAACAGAAAAACATATTTAGGAGTAATAGAAAGTCCTGCATTTACTCTAAATCTTGCCATTTACTTAAAGGATGTTCTGAATAATTGTTCCCAATATAGCTTTTCCAAACCCAAGTGCCCAGCTTACAGAGTGCCTAGATAGAAGATAAAAGTGATGGGAAGAAGGTTTTCATAAGTATGAGTATTTCTGCTTATTTCTGTTAAAAGCACCCTTTGTCTACAAGTCACTTTATTTCCATGTCCTCAAAACACTGATGATTTTTCTTTCCTTATAAAATGGGAGAAAATATTTGCAAATATTTTCTGTCTTATAAGGGGTTAATATATAAGAATGTCCTACAACCTAATAACAAACAAGTGAACAAACAACAACAACAAAAATCTCAACTAATTACAACATGGTAAAATGACTCAAGTAGACATTTCTCTAAGAAGACAAATTAATAGCTATCAGGTATATGAAAGTGTGCTGAACATCACTAATCATCGGGGAAATATAGATTAAAATCACAGTAATATATCACCTCACCCCTGTTAGGATGAATGTTATGTTAAAAATAGGTAACAAGCATTGGCAATTATGTGGAGGAACTGGAACACTTCAACATGGTGGCTAAAAATGTAGAATGGTGCAGTCATTATGGAAAACAATACGGATGTTTTTCAAAAACTTAAAAATTGAACTCCCACATAATCCAGCAGTTCCACTGCTAGGTATGCTTTTCAGAAGAACTAAAATCAAGATCTTGAAGAGATCTGGATCCTCACATTCATTACAATAGTATTTACAGTAAGGTTGAGGCTCAGAGCATAACACCACAAAACACCTTGTTAATTTAGAAGACTACAAAAGCAAGAAGGTGACTGTGACTTTTCCACTTTTCTGTGTGAGCTTGTCATAAAAGAATTCTTTGACCTAACTCACCTGAAAGCAGGTCATAAGACTCTCATTATGGATGGTCCTCTCCTACACTCAGAAGCCTTAAAGAGTATGAACAGGCAGAACTCTCTGGGTCTTCTCCACTCCTGTTTAATACCATTATGTCATACTCTTTTTGTCCAATCACATTTCTACATGACTGCACATTCTTCATGAAATATAAGCAAAGAAATACCTTGTTTTCCCTAAATTTTGGGATCTTTATTTCTGGAAGGTCCTATGATACATAAAACTTCAATAAAATAAAGTTGTTATGATTTTCTGTTGTTAATCTGTCTTTTATTATAAGGGTGTCAGCCGTGACTCTTGCAATGGTGAGGAAAAGATATTACCTCCCCCAATAGCCATGATATGGGAACAACCCAAATAACCATTGGCAAATGAATAGATAAAGAAACTGGTATACACATGCAATAGAATATTATTAGTCAGCCTCAAAAAAAAAAAAAAAAAAAGAAGAAGGAAATTCTGCCATTTGCAACAGCATGGATGATCCTTGGGGACATTATACTGAATG
Organism: Geosciurus inauris; assembly: GCA_004024805.1. Classification (NCBI taxonomy): domain Eukaryota; kingdom Metazoa; phylum Chordata; class Mammalia; order Rodentia; family Sciuridae; genus Geosciurus; species Geosciurus inauris. The sequence continues at coordinate 3,924 of PVHX01017637.1, read as the reverse complement.
AAATAAATCAGTCACAGAAGGAAATATTCTGCATGATTCCCTTTTATATGAGGTATCTAAAATTGTCAAGTTCATAGAAGCAGAGAATAGGATGGTGGTTGCTAGAGGCTGGGGAGATAGGAAATGGGCAATGTTCCTCAATGGGTACAAAATTTCTCTTATGTGAGATGAGTAAATTCTAGAGATCTACTATACAATATATTACCAATAGTTACACATGATATTGTGTACTTAAAATATGCAATGAGGATAGATCTCATGTTAAGTGTTCTTACCAAACTGAACCAAACCAAATCAAACAAAATGAAACAAAAGAACAAAAGAAAGTTGAGCTGGATGTTTAGTATTTTAGTTGTGGAGGTAGTTTCAATGGGTGTATACATATGTTCACACTTACCAATATGTATACATTCAATGTGTGAAATTTTTGTATATTAATCATACCTCAATAAATCAAAAAAGTAATAAAGGGTAACAAAAATAGGATTTTTTAAATCTATTAATTTCTTCATATCTAAAGATACAATGATACAATAGAGGTGAACAGCTCAACTATTTTACGCTTTATAGTTAACCCCTTAGGCTTAAGTTTCTTATTTAAAACAAGATATTTCTTTTTGCATACAGAAAAATAAAACTATCTTGACATATTTGTAATGAATTAAATTCAATAATTTCCAAATTAAATTATAATTAAAATAGTAACACTAACAGGATTGTTTATAAAACAGTATATAAAACAGACATAGGTAAGTGGTAAAATATCAAAAAAAAACTTCAGTGATTTAATTTCAAATTTAAATAGACTTTACATAAATTTTTTAATTAATTTATTTAAATGCATTTCAAGTCATAGTACATATATAGAGCTCAATTTTTCCATCTCTCTGGTTGCAAACCAGATAGAGTCACACCATTTTTGTCTTCATACATGCACCTAAAGTAGTGATGACCACCTCATTCAACCATCTTTACTACACCCATTCCACCTTCCCTCCCCCTACCTCTCCCCTGCCCCATCCAGAGTTCCTCCATTTCTCCTATGTTTCCCATTCCTTATACATACCCCCTTATGTATCAGCATCCACTAATCAGAGAGAACATTTGGCATTTGGTTTTTTGGGATTGGCTTACTTCACTTAGCATTATGTTCTCCAATTCCATCCATTTACCTGAAAATGTCATAATTTTATTCTCTTTTATTGCTGAATAATATTCCATTGTGTATATGTACCAGTTTCTTTATCCATTCATCTATTGAAGGACATCTGGGTTGCTTCCACAGTTTAGCAATTGTGAATTGTGCTGCTATAAACACTGAAGTGGCTGTGTCACTGTGGTATGCTGTTTTTAAGCCTTTAGGGTATAGGGCGAGGAGTGGAATAGCTGGATCAAATAGTGGTTTCATTCCAAGTTTTTTAAGGAATCTCCATACTGCTTTCCAGATTGGTTGCACCAGTTTGTAGTCCTACTAGCAATGTTTGAGTGTATCTTTTTCACCACATCCTTGCCAGCACTTATAGTTGCTGGTATTTTGGATAGCTGTCATTCTGACTGGGGTGAGATGAAATCTGAGAGTAGTTTTGATTTGCATTTCTCTTATGGCTAGAGATGTTGAACATTTCTTCATATATTTGTTTATTAATTGTAAATCTTCTTTTGAGAGGTTTCTATTTAGCTCCTTAGCCCATTTAGTGATCGGGTTGTTTGTTTTTTTGGTGTTAAGTTTTTTGAGTTCTTTATATATCCTGGAGATCAGTGCTCTATCTGATATGTGTGTGGCAAAAATTTGCTCCCAGAATGTAGGCTCACTGTTCACCTCGTTGATAGTTTCTTTTGCTGAGAAGAAGCTTTTTAGTTTAAATCCATCCCATTTATTGATTCTTGCTTTTATTTCTTGTGCTATAGGTGTCTTGTTAAGGAATTTGGGGCCTAATCCCACGTGATAAAGATTTGGGCCTACTTTCTCCTCAGATGCAGGGTCTCTGGTCTAATTCCTAGGTCTTTGATCCACTTTGAGTTGACTTTTGTGCATGGTGAGAGAGAGGGCTTTAGTTTCATTTTGCTGCATATGGATTTCCAGTTTTCCCAGCACCATTTGTTGAAAATGTATGTATCTTTTCTCCAATGTATGTTTTTGGCACCTTTGTCTAGTATGAGATAGCTGTATTTATGTGCATTACTCTCTGTGTCTTCTATTCTGTACCATTGGTCTACATGTCTGTTTTGGTGCCAGTACCATGCTGTTTTTGTTACTATAGCTTTGTAGTAAAGTTTACAGTCTGGTATTGTGATGCCTCCTACTTTACTCTTCTTGCTTAGGATTGCTTTGGCTATTCTGGGTCTCTTATTTTTCCAAATGAATTTCATGGTTGCCTTTTCTATTTCTATAAGAAAGGACTTTGGGATTTTAATTGGGATTGCATTCAATCTGTATAGCGCTTTGCGCAGTATGACCATTTTAATAATATTGATTCTGCCTATCCAAGAGCATGGGAGGTCTTTCCATCTTCTGAGTTCTTCTTCAATTTCTTTCTTTAGTGTCTTGTAATTTTCATTGTGGAGGTCTTTCACCACTCTTGTTAGATTGATTCCCAAGTATTTTATTTTTTTTTGGAGGATATTGTGCATGGAGTAGTTTTCCTAATTTCTCTTTCAGAGGACTTGTTGCTGATGTATAGAAATGCATTTGATTTATGGATATTGATTTCATATCCTGCAACTTTGCTGAATTCATTTATCAGTTCTAGAAGTTTTCTGGTGGAATTTTTTGGATCCTCTAAATATAGAATCATGTCGTCTGCAAATAATAATATTTTGAGTTCTTCTTTCCCTATTCGTATCCCTTTAATTTCCTTCATCTGTCTAATTGCTCTGGCTAGAGTTTCAAGGACTATATTGAATAAGAGTGGTGAGAGAGGGCATCTCCTGTCTTGTTCCAATGTTTAGAGAGAATGCTTCTAATTTTTTTTCCATTTAGGATGATGTTGGCCTTAGGTTTAGCATATATTGCTTTAGCAATGTTGAGTTATATTGCTCCTATCCCTAGTTTCTCTAGTGTTTTGAATATGAAAGGGTGCTGTATTTTGTCAAATGCTTTCTCTGCATCAATTGATACAATCACGTGATTCTTTAAGTCTATTGATGTAATGGATTACGTTTTTTGATTTCCATATGTGGAACCAACCTTGCATCCCTGGAATGAACCCCACTTGATCATGGTGCACTAGTTTTTTAATATGCTTTTGTATGCGATTTGCCAAAATTTTATTGAGAATTTTTGCATCTATATTCATCAGGGACATTGGTCTGAAATTTTCCTTTTTTGATGTGTCTCTGTCTGGTTTTGGAATCAAGGTGATACTAGCCTCATAGAATGAGTTTGGAAGGGTTTCTTTCCTTTCTATTTCATGGAATAATTTGAGGAGTATTGGAATTAGTATTTCTTTGTAGGTCTTCTAGAACTCAGCTGAGAATCTGTCTGGTCCAGGGCTTTTCTTGGTTGGGAGGCTCTTGATGGCATCTTCTATTTTCTTGCGTGTAATTGATCTAGTTAAGTCATGAATGTCTTCCTGGTTCAGTTTGGGTAGGTCATATGTCTCTAGGAATTTGTCAGTGTCTTCAGGGATTTTATTTTACTGGAATATAAGTTTTCAAAATAGTTTCTAATTATCCTCTGTATTTCAGCAGGGTCTGCCATGTTATTTACTTTTTCATCACGAATTTTAGTAATTTGGGTTTCCTCTCGCCTTCTTTTTGTTAGAGTGGTTAAGGGTTTGTCAATTTTTTTTATTTTTTTGAAGAACCAGCTTTTTGTTTTATCAATTTTTTGAATTGTTTTTTGTGTTTCAATTTCATTGATTTCATCCCTGATTCTAATTATTTCCTGTATTCTACTTCTTCTGGTGCTATTTTGTTCTTCTT